>JACRUU010000030.1:8077247-8119747 GCA_030449085.1 Kryptopterus vitreolus
GCGTCACTTTCCCACTGACTATGTTCTCCTGTACCCTCTCTGTAGCCATGTCATGCATGTACTTGGAGTAATCCACCCCAAGCAGCTTTCCATCAGGTCCTGTGAGAAGCTGGACTGCTTTCTGTAAACCCAGGCCTGGACCATGTCCCAGCTCCAACACTGTCTCATTAGGCTGGATCTCACACAACTTCACTGCGTTCTCCTCTAGGATCTTGTTATGTGTCTTAAGGAACTTGGTAACCAGCCACCCATTGATGGACTGAGTGGGTCGACCCAGCTGTTGGCCCAGTTTTCTGGATAGCATTCTTCAAACTGCAAGGTTAAATAACAGTGTTATGATCAAGTTGCAGAATGTCCCAAAAGTTTTTTTTTGGACCCATAGGTAATAATAATAATAATAATAGTACAGTAGTGCCTCAGCTAACATCAGTTTCTGTTAACGTCTTATTTTGGGACAAAAAATGCAGGCCGGATAACATTTAGTCAATCAAGCGCACATTTATTGTAAATCAGACACCCATAGTTAACAATAGATTACACTATTTAGTGCTTAAAGTGGTGCTTTAGCTAACGTCTGTTTCAGCTAAAGTTGCATTTTCAGCAACGGATTAACGATGTGATCTGATTATGCAATCTCACAGTTATTTCCCTGCTGATGGAAGTTTTTGTAAAGAAATATCTCAAACATTACACATTAGGGCTGCACGATATATCGAAAAAATATCGTTGTTGTGATAACATATGCGATATTCATGTCACCGACATAAATTGCGATAATTTAAAATGTATTTTGTGTTAAGCATTTGGGTTGCATGCTTAGGTTGTTCACAAATGGGATCTTTCTATCTTTATTACCGCCTTCCAAGTAGGAGATATACTATTGGCTAGCCCGGTCCAAATGCCGATAGAGGATATAAACATGGCACGAGTAGAGAGTCGAGTTCGGAAAATGACAGTGACCAAAAAAGAATGGTACTTCTGAAAAACTGTGGTCACGTCGAGAGGAAATACAACTAATCTACACAATCACTAGGAACACAACCACAGGGAGTGATATGAAGACTTCCGAAAGTGTAAGGGACAAAACTGAAAATGTGCCTGTTATTTCTACCTGTTTTTAGTCGGTGTTTCGGGGCTACCGCTGTCATGTTTATATCGCATAACTGCGCAGATCGCAGATTTCACATGTATGGAAGTGGAGAACTACGGAAGCTCACCCGTCTCAAACCAAGGAAAAATAGTAAAAAACATTTTCAGTATTTTCAACATCGGTATAAATCTGAATGAATCTATAATTTAATAATAATAATGTAAATAATATAATCTGTAATCTTCCAGCGCTACTCTTACCTGTTTATTTCAGTATTATAATTACATATATAATAGTTTGGGTTTTTTTCATAAAAAAAAAAGCTACTACAAATTTCTCTATAGGAAAATGCTATATTGCAAACAATATAATTACCGCGATATTCAACAACCGTATCGCATATCGCATATTTTCCCAATATCGTGCAGCCCTAAATCAACATTCAGTTAATGACAATGTGTGTTGATAATAAACTGGAATACGTTGAAATGGCAGACAGATGCAGCCTTTTATGAAAATGTGTGTTACTTCTTCATAGACACAAAGTAAGGATGTGCATAGCATTCATAAAAGGAATATAAAACACATAAATGACTTCCTAACTCTTCCAATTTGCAGAGAGATGTTTTCAGCCAGGAACCCACGTTTTGCAATGTGGAGCTTCTGAGCAAAGAATGCAGTAAGAGAATCAATCTTTCCCATTTATCTAATAATTATGAGTTATTAAGACATAATTATGAAATAATTTATGTTTGCTAAATAATTTCTGTTGCTAAACTCAAGCACATAGGTATGCAATCTAAAAAAATTAAAAAGAAAAAGGTAGAATTCTTTGATTAGGCTGTTCTTACATTATGAAAGCATAGTATACACTTTCAAAAAAGTTGGGTGACGAGTAAAATGTAGATTAAAAGAGAACGCAATGGTTTACGTAACTAATTAACCTATTTTAAATACAGTAAAATGTTTTTTAAAACCTGAAGAAATGTATCGTTTAAAGGGAAAAAAAAAACAAGAATTTCTTTTATTCGCCTGGGGATACGCAATTTGACTAGAGAAAATGTAATAATTCTGCAAAATTGAAGCAGAGTTGTCTTAGGAAGCTCATCTGTGATTGTGAGCGGTATGATAAACACTTGGAAGTTACATGGAGCCGAATTGAGGACTTGGACACACATTAGGTCGGCGCAACAACATGAGAATGATCAGTCTGAAAGAGGGTCTGGAGGCAGGTGGAATGGTCAGGTGTGTATATAAAACCATATCGGAGGGACTGGGCATTGATCCTTAGGTATAGATGGAGATTGAGAGGCCTGATCTCAACCGGACTGAGAAAAGTTTTGATGAAGTTTCTGTCACATCAGCCAGTGAGAAATAATACTAGTGGCTAAAGAAAAAGGAAGGATCCAATGGGAGGGATGTAGCAGCTGGTTGGAATAATAAGAAACCTCCTTCACTGATGTGTTGTCTTTATTATTTTGTATTTTTAATTTTGCCTTAAATATCCTTCACAATGACGTAAGAGTTAAAACAAACATCTAATATTAACATTTAACTAGAAATATGCAACACGCACACAAAAAAGAGCATTTAAAACAAAATTATCCACATGTAATACATATATACATATAATTAACCTTGTGCTCCTTTCCAACCAGATACTTAAACAAAGAAAAATAAAACAATAAACAGTAACTAATGTCAATAAACTAATATACTAACTAGTATCTAACTTTCACCTCTACAGTGCCTCAAAACATCTATAACCAAATGTATAACAAATGGTTCTATATCTCCCTCCAGCAGCATCCCTGCGCACTTGCTTAGCATGTGCTACAGCCTTGCCCTTCACGCAAACCATAATTTCACCATAAAGGTATATAGGTTAAATAATAAAATGGCCAAAATAACATTTCAAAATAAAATACGCTATATAATTATAACATAAGATTTTAGTGACACTAAAATAAATGAAATATATATGATTTCTATCTTTTCTGACATGTTGAGAGCTGACTCACCTCGTCTCGAAAAATGCTGAGGAGCATCAGTTGTAAGTTTACAATGGGAGGAGTGGAGCTTATATGCTAGAGCTAAAGTGTGGGAGGAGTCTTTAAATGCTGTTGCAGTCAGAGAAAGGCCTGGATAGCTGATTCAGCATAGAATTATGAGTGTACTTGAGTGGACTGTAATCTATCTGTTACACCACCTATATGTCTTCATATACATAAATCAGTGCAATATACTAACAAATTCATTTAACCTTATGTTTGGATGAATTTACACAACTGGAAATCCCACAAAACAACTGATCCGAAAGACTGGGCCGACGGAAAGATTTGGCCGATTGAGCGTGTTGGGAAGATTGCAAAATGAGGGAAAACTATTTTGGCAACATATAAGAATGGTGTGATGAGAAGGACAACTGTATATACAATTGATTTAAAAGATGTATATTGCATGCCGTGAAGTTTTGATTGTTGAATTATGAAAAAAAAGAAGGAAAAATCACAGAAATTCTCAAAACGATTACTTACGAACTCATAATTATGAGATAAGGGAGGGGAGTCTGTGGTAGGTGAGCATTTTAGTGCACGACACTGGACCTGCATGCTTAGGAACTCCTCATTGCGCATCCATGGAACTGTATCAGCGATCCTCGCTAAAATGGTTACTTTATTTTTCTCGAAGCCCTAGAATGGCAATCACAGAAAAGGAATACATAGGGGTCATTAGACAGTGCATTGTTAATATATACTGAATATATTTTCCCTTTTACTGCTAGGGTGTTTCTCTTAAACTCTTGCCATTTTGCTCGTGATCTAATAAAAGAACCACTTGCTTTTTCTAAAAAGAGATTATCCGAACTGTAAAGTGTAGAGGGAATTTTCTCACTCTCTCCCAGATAAAGGTACTTTGAGATTTCACTCATTCCTTTCAATAAATGTTATATTTCCTTATTTTTTAGCAGACACTCTCTCTCTCCCAAATCGGCACAAATCTCTATTCCAAGGGATTGGCACCTTCCTACCTCAGTGACCTCATCACCCCCTGTACCACACTTCGCTGGCTGAGAGCGTTTAGCACTGCTCGACTGGTTCCACCTTCTCTCAAGGTAAGAGGCAAGTTAAGTCTACTCTGTTCCAGCACTGAGGTGGTGGAATGAACTTCCCCTGGATTCTTAGTGATTTTCTGCAACCTTGTGGTTGTATATAGTTATGTATTGAATATATCTAGACATAGATTATAGACGCTCAGGTTGCTTAGGGTGCCAGTGAACACCACCTGTGTCGCCCATTTAAATTATACAGTCTTATTCAAAAAGAATGAAACAAATATTTTAGCAAGGAAAAGTAATACAAATGTTCAATGTGGCCACAACCAGCAGCATGAACAACATCGATGCGATAAGAGAATTCCTCCCAGGCGCGTATCATCATATCACGAACCACTGAGTTGATCATTGATGTTGAGGCTAATGTGTAGAGGTGGAACATAATCCTTTACATATCCCAATAAGGAAAAAAAAAATCACACATGGTGAAGTCTGGGGTTCTCGCAGACCAAGCACAAAGAGCAAGGTCTTGGTTACCAGCAAAAGAACGACTGCGACTGCATATAAACTTATATATCTGCTCTTTCAAGTGGTCACTGACTAATTTCATGACGATGCTTGGAATATCTGGATATCTGACAGATTAGACCCCGGCAACACTTGATGTGGTGGATCTGTTCCCACAGCACACCTAAGAGAAACACTCTAAACTGAAGAGAATAGACCAACATTTAAAACATATTCATGGACAATATATATTAAAACACAAGCCACTGATTCTGAGTTTAAGACCAGTTTTTTTGTATTCGATTATTTTACTGACCTGGTGCCAATTAGCTGCAAACTGTTCATCAAGCCGTTTTCTGACTTTTGTTGCCCCTTCACAATTTTCCTGAGACACATTGCAGCCATCAAATACAAAATTCCCTTATTTTTTTCTAAATAAATGTTATATTTCCACAATTTAAACTAAGTACATATGCAATGTTTAATGTGAATAAATGATGGGTTTATGAGAATTGCAAATCATACTGTTTTTATTGAAATTTTATACAGAATCCCAGTTTTTGGAATTGGGTTGTAGGTCTGCATCGCTAAATATGATACATTACAGAGAAAGCGTTCAAGCACAAGAATAAGAATATGCTGTGGAGCCTTCTGATCCTCTCCTTCAGGAGACTTCAGTGACTAACAAACCTTTAAGTTTTTTTTGTCTAGTATATGGTTGGTGACTTTATAAGCTTCCCAAGGAACTTATAGGAGTTGTAATGTTTTAGTATGATACATGTGTATATCACAAAATGTTAAATGTCAGTTAAGATGGAGCCTTTGCCTCTTTTTTTGAAAGTTAAACATTAATAATGGTCAAATGACAGGTTTAATTACAACAGACAAGGCAAATTAGATAACAATGCTCCAGTTTTGTAATATCAGGCATTATACTTAGTCCTGTCTTTCCAATGCATGTAAAAATGTTCAATAATACAGCAGCGCAAATACAGATCATATATGGGCTAGCAAACAAGAGTGTAAAAAATATATATTTGTCACAACATCAAGATTATATAAGATGAAAGAATGTTTCCATTAATTATTTATTTTAACTAAATTGGCTATTTTGTACATTGTGCTTCAGATGATGGCAAAATTTCCACACTACTGTTTGTAACTTTTATTCCATAGTGTCCAGCCCAGAACTGTGTGTCTCTCCCTCCATGTTTAAAAGAGATGAATCGAACACCAGGTCCATAGTCCTTAAATGCATGAGACATCTAAAAAAAACAATAGACAGTAAAATATGAATGAAATTTAGATAAAATGGCACAATGACTGAAAAAAATTAAAAAACATTCTACATTTTTTTTAAAAGAAATATTGTGCAGTGTAGCATGTACACCTACACACATTTGCCAGTAGTGCCAGATTTCATTGAATTTTATTCCAAACTTATATATATATATATATATATATATATATATATATATATATATATATATATATATATATATATATATATATATATATATATATATATATTATATATTAGATATTCAGGAACCTTGTTCACTGATGCTTCACTCTGTCTTAAATTGTAAATTAAAATACATGTTTTTAAAGTCTAATGAACCATTTTAGAAAGTCTAAAGTCTACTTGCAGTTAATGCCTGCCACCAATATTATGAATACGGTCAGGGAAGAACAAGTTTAAAGAAAAATTAGCTCAAGAATGATGTCAAAGGAATTCCAACCCACTCTAAAAATTGACAGTCTTCTCCACTCTATATATAAAATTGTCAATTCAACATGACAAATTATATTACACATACACTATATTAGATTAGAATAAAACTTTAAAGTAGGTACATTTACAGAGCCAATGAAATGTAGTCAGTATTTAACCAGAATTGCGCAAGTGGTCTGTTTACAGTAATAGCGGTATGATAAATAAGGGTATAAGGTTAAAAATTACAGAGGTCAGATTGGATAATGTACAAAGGGTGGAGTAGCAGGTAATATAAGTTGCATATATCATACAGATATGTGTAGAATATAATGATAGTTATAGCTGGGCAAAGGAATCACAATGGGTGTATACATATATGAATGTTTATAGTGTATGGTATACAGAAAGGATATAGATGGAATATACAGTGGTGAAATTTTATATAGTTACGGATGGTGCAAAGATTCACAATGATGACTAGTGCAATACAGAAAGTGACAGTAGTTGGTAGTGATTTTAACATTGTGTTGGCTGCAGTAACAGCCACAAGAAAGAAGCTATTTTTCCATCTGTTTGTGAGGGCTCTGAGGCATCTGTAGCATCTGCCCGAAGGGAGAAGGGTGACTTGTCCACGGCTGGGGTGAGAGGTATCTTTGAGAATGCCCTCTGCAGACAGCATTTCATATAAACGTTGTCTAGGGTGGGTAGCAGAGTGCTCATGGGCAGGTATGAAGTCATAGGGAGTATAGGAGATGAGGAACACCAGTGCTGATGTTGAGACTAGGAGGTGAAGCTGTTCAGTCAAATAGATTGTAGTTCAGAGTCCAATTACAAAGAAGTGTGCTGACGCCTAGTTGTTCTAGCTTCAAGATTAGTTTAGAAAGGATAACTGTGTTACAAGCTGAGATAAAATTACAACCGACATCCTGACATAAGTGTCATGGTTGTCCAGGTGAGTCAGGACAGAATGAAGTACAGTGGAAATGGCATCCTCAGTTGACTTATTCAGACTGGGTAACAGACAGGCTTTACAGGTGGCTGAAGAAGCACTTTGCAATGACAGGGGTGAGTGAGACGGAGCGAAAATCACTCAGTACTGTTGCAGCGGAACGTGTTGGCACTGGCATAATGGTATCAGACTTCAGGTCAGACCTAGCCTAAATTACTTGCCACATGCGTTGGGCTCAGCAAAGTTCCTCAATCTGCTGTTTGTATGCACGTTTCACGTTGCAGATTCTCCTCTTCAGATCGGTTGTGTGTTGCGTGCTTTGAGAAGAAAAGGACTTCCCAGTTCATCCAGGGCTTCTGTTTGGGGAACACTATGATGTTCATTTGTGTAGTCACCATACTGATGTGAGTTGGTGAGGTGTTGAGTTGAGTCAGTGGTGGCCTATGTAATGAATTCACTCCATATGACCAAAAATATGCATATACATGGCCATCATAATAAAATGTGATTCAAATATTGCTGCAGTTAAGGGGTCATACCTTTGGACCTCTGCTGTCGTAAACTGGATAAGTTTGTATCTGATACACATTTTACTACATTTTTGTCCATGAATATGCATTAAATTATTCCCAACTCATTTTTTCAACTCAGAAAAGCCACCAAGTGTAATTAAAGATTACAGTTCCTATCCAGATTTAAACTGTCACATCATGTGTTGCTGTAAGGCCCACAGAAAAGAACAAAACGGTCACTTGGCAGTTTCAAATCTATGCGGCTTGAATGAATCAAACTGTAAATTACTCCAATCACATTGCCATTTTTAGGCCCTTTGATTGGGTGGTCAAACGACGCACTAGTCAGATCTCACAAACCACATCAGTAGCAAACTGCACAAGCTAAAATATATTGCTAAGGATTTAATAGCTGCTTTGTTCATTCCACAGGGCTAACAGGAGAGAAGAAACGGGTTTGGTTGCAGATTCATTTACAAGACACATTTTTCTTCATGACCATCTCTAGAAGAAAAGGTCATATAATGAAGTTGATATTGGTGCCTCTGATGGAAATGATGTATGCATGCAGTTGTGGCTGCATTTAGGTCTCTTGCTTTACTGATGGCATTAATTATTGCTGCATGAGACACTCTGTGTCTTTGATGCAGCGCTCTGTTATACTGTGTTTCTGTATATTGATGGGTTCTATTTTTAAGAAGTAGATTCTCTCATGTGGGACACCACTGATAGCCAGATTTTAACTGCATGTCCCACTGCTTTGGCCAGATAGTGTTATTTAAATACATTTTAATTTCACAGTTTATTTCAAATCATAAATCATATATTTAGCACTTTCAAGGGTTTTTTTCTCATGTTTTCAAGGCCCTATCAAATTCTGATTTCAGGTCCTAGCAGTCTGAATCTAATAGTCTAATGCTCCAAATGTTAACTCGTCAACACAGACTGAATTTTCAACTTTCTTTTTTTCCCTCTGTTAAACACCTTATGCTCATGCCACAAAGACTTAATGTTGTTCTGAGAGAGGAAAACAAGAAAATGTTGCTATTATTGGGTTTCTGATAACTATATGTTGTTGACAATTTACCACCATCACCTATAACATACAGAAATAGAAAAAAGTATGATCTCTCCAAAAAAGTAAATTTAGACAAATATAGATGTCGGCAGCTATATAGAGAGAGATTAGGTCATATTGAATATTCTTAGAATTTAAATATTGACATTTATCTCTTCCATATTCACTCACCTGATTCCACTTCTGATCATTCCATTGTGGAAATATCACATCATCCGGTTGAAAGAATTGGATTGTCTGCTTCGTGAGATCAAGTAGCTCAACACGAATTTTATACAAACTGCCACAGTCCCATCGTGGTGCATACCTGGGCAAGTATAGGAAAAAAAAATAAGGATTTCACACATTACTTGATAGAAAGACGAGAGGAAAGCTGAACACACACACTCACCAGTCTGATATTACAATCTCAGGCTGAATCTGATCCATGAATGCAGGACTGTAACCTTCTTTCTCAAGGTCTATCAGCTGGCTCTTTATGCATTTCCTGATACATTAAACATAGATAATTAATGTACATAGACAGCAGATTGCAACTGCATAATGACTGCTCATTTTCCATTTTTAATTAAAACTTTTATCTACTTAATCATTTTTCCACATCACACTTTAAAAATAATAAACACAGAATGCTGAGATTCTATATATTAAATAATGCAGTTATTGTATAGAGAGACATGCCACAAGAATATGTGGTAAAAAAATGCAAATTTAATCTTACCTATAAGAAGTAACAAAGCATTTTGTTACATTTTCATCTGGATGAGGCGAGTAGAAACGGTCTACCATCCAACGATCACCTCCATTTTTTAAGATGGTCCAGCCAGAAAAATCATCTACATGAAAGGACATTTCTGATATTACGAGTAACAATTGTAGCTACAATTGTTGTAGCAATACAACTGTAACTAGTTATTATAACAGACCAACTAGCAGCAGAACACGGAAAACTATGTAAACTTGCCTGTACTGTGTACTATGAACCATGAAAATCAATAATATTCAAGAAGAGTGATTCTGTTGTTCACCAATTATTCTTATGCATATCACTGTATGCTATAGAATTATATATTTTTTAAATAACATTTTTCATTTCAATATATGAGCAAATGTAACTCAGTAAAAGTCTACCACCTTTATAAACATGCCAATTTGTTTGAAAAACATATAGATTTTTTTCTTCCACACCACAAACCTTTTAAATGAACAATGTATATGTAACATCATTTAACACAACACTTTCCATACCATATGTCATTGACAACTAATGTCAATTTCATTGTCTAATCATTGTTGTTTTTTGCTTACCGCTGGCATTGGGGTTCTTCAACAGATTCCGGCGCCTCTTGCATAGAATATAGAAGGCCTGCCCATCTCTTGGATTTCTTTGGTTATCAAGAGGCTTGAATCCTTCCCTGCGGCATCGCTCCCTCCAATACGCAGTGCTGTCCACCACTGACTTCCATTCATTACACACCAGACGACACACACAAATCACCTGCTCGGCCGGTAGGTTTAGGAGAATTTCCTCAATAACATTAAGAGGAAGGTCTGGGCACTTTGTGGGGAAACATAGAACATAAGATTACGTTTCAAATGAACAGGGACTAGACACACAGTTCCTCCAGAAATTATTTACTATGCCATATTTGCTGTACTAAAATTATAGATCAAGGTAGTATGAAGTATTGCTGTGCATATCATAAAAATATACACAGATATTCGATACTGGTTCATATAGAATAACTGTATATTTTTATGATGTGAATTTTTTTTATTATACAGAAATACCGTACGTGTGCACAAAAGCAACAATGGCAACTAAAATATAATAAAACGATTTACAGGTACAAGGTCATTACTGAACTCTCACATTGTTTATACTAGTGCAATTCCAGGCAAAATATCTGAATCACAAGATATATGTGAATCACTGAGTCACTGAGTATTATTAAATAAAAGATCATACAGCACACCAAAACCTTGGCCTGTTTTTTTTTAGATTGTTTCAGTTGATGTTCTATGTTCTGAAGAGTTATTTCTTCATATCCATTTTCATCATTTACACAAATGATTTGTTTGATTTTTTTTCCCTTCTTTTTTTTTTTTTTACAGTATATTCAAAAATACAAAACTATTATTGTTAGTGATTTTACCATTATACTTTTTTGCTTCAATAGGTTTGTGTTTTGGAATGGCTGAGCCAAAGCCCACATGCAAATAAAAAAATGCTGTTCATGCAACATTTTCACAACCCTACCTACAAAACAAAATCATACCCGTTTCACTTTACTCTCAGTATTGACTTGGGTAAAAATAAGTAAAGTCTTTTGAAACCTTAAAATAACCCTGGGAACATATTTTATATTTAAGTGTTCAATCCTGTTTTTATGATCATCTTGCAACACAGTAAATGTGGTAAAACATTCTGGATGACCAGAATAACCTAGTCATAATCAGTTAAATGTCAAAGTCTAATGTGGAAAATAAAAAGCTTTATCAACTCACAAATGGAGTGCATGCAGGAGGAGACGTTCCTTTCTGTACTGACACCTGAGAATTCATCTTGAAGTCCTTATCTTGTGCTGGGTCTCCAGGTCATTGCATAACTTTTGACTTATAGTCTGATCCTGTAAATATTCATATACAAAGATTTTGACAGTGTGATAAACAGCACAGTGTGGTGGATGTAAGAAGAATATGTCATGTGGTATACATTAAGAATACGATAAAACAGGAGTTATATATTGAAATATGCACACAGTGGGGTAAGCTTCAGTGTAGACCAAGTCCAAAGACATGTGAAAAGAAAAACATTCCTCTGACAACCACCAACTACCAGTGAACATGGTACAAATATGTACACATATGTGTTTATTTACGTATATTACAAGAACAGTGAGTGTTCACAAACTAGTCAATCACATGTTTACAAGGAAAAGCAAATTAGGAGTTCAGTAAAAAAACAAGTCAAAACCAGGCTGTCACAATTACAAAACCTCAGAATAGAATTATGGCGCGGAATCTCACATTTGCTCGGGACTACAGATCATCCAATTTTATAGTCACTTCGTTGTGACGTCATCACAGCTGATCGGTGCTTCACCATGAACTGGAGTATGGAGTGGCACCGTTACAGGAATAACGCATATAGTCCAATATAAACTGCGACCTTACATTACAAAGCTGAAAGACATTGATCAGCAACTGCACGGTTTTACCGATTACTTGACATGACTCAAATGATTCCTTTTCAAACACAATTAATTAATTAAACACAAAAATTCGTTCAATTTGTTTTTGTTAAACACAAAAATAACACTTCAGTGAGATCAAGAACTTGGAATCTGTTAAAATGGTGATTCACAATAATTAGGTGCAAATATACACGGGATGCCCAGAAATATATGGACACCTCGTTCTAATTATTGACCTTAGGTTTCAGCATAAAGATAAACACACAAATATACAATCTTCATAAATAAACATTAGCAGTAGAATGGGTTGTAATTCCACGAGCTCACTGACTACATATATTGCACTATCATAGGGTGTCACTTCGCTCAAATAGCTCTTGTCTGGTCAACAGGAAGAACTAAATACTGAGAGAGAGAGAGAGAGAGAGAGAGAGAGAGAGAGAGAGAGAGAGAGAGAGAGAGAGAGAGAGAGAGAGAGAGAGAGAGAGAGAGAGAGAGAGAGAGAGAGAGCAACAAACAACCGTGTGCTGATACACATTAATGAACCGTCAAATGTTTGCATGAAGCAAACACATTTATATTCCTTTTTCGAAAAGTGCACAATAACACTCACATTTTCTTATTGAAGGATTTCGTACTCTTTACGGAAATCACACAAACACTGAACTGCACCGAAAAGCTTTGCGGAAGTTGCTTTGGGCTACGTCACAGATGGGGCGGAGCTTGTAAACGGCACGCAGCATGTGTGCTGCTGTAGGAGTGAGTACATTCGTCATTCGTCATTATATAATGTACATATATAAAAATACAACCTACGTTCGAATCCGATTATTATTTTTTTGTCCCACGTATGACCACTATCTGGTCTTAACGAATAAAATTTCCTGTCAAATGTTACTTAAAATTGTTGCTTTTTTGTAAACAAAAACACGAAGTGGAATGAAACTCGTTGGGAGTGAGACAGTGCACGTGTGTGACTGAGAAGGAAGGCAGTGGAGGGGTGCGCTTTCGGGGAGAAGAAGTGGACGAGTTTAAGTATCTGGAGTCAACAGTGCAAAGTAATGGAGAGTGTTTTAGAGCAGTAAAGAAAAGAGTGTAGGCAGGGTGGATTGGGTGGAGAAGAGTGAATTTTGATATCTGCAAGAGTGAAACGGAAAGTTTATAGGACTGTGGTGAGACGAGCAATGTTGTGGTTTAGAGACAATGGTGGTGTCTTAAAGACAGGAGGCGGAGCAGGAGGTGGCAGAGTTGAAGATGATGAGATTTTCATTGGGAATGATTAGAATGGACAAGATTATAAATGAGGTAATTAGAAGGACGGCGCATGTAGGATGATCCGGAAGACTAGATTGAGATGGTTTGGATATGTGCAGAGGAGAGGCATGGGGTACATAGGATGCTGAGGTTGGAGGTGCCAGGCAGGCGATAAAGAGGAAGCCCAAAGAGCCCAAAGTTTATGGATGTGGTGAGACATGCAGGTTGTTTGTGTGAAAGAGGCAGATGTAGAAGACATCTTGTGTGAAAGAGGCAGTATGGAGAAAGATAATCCTCTGTGGCGACTCCTAACAGGAGCATCTGAATGTAGAATAAGAAGATTTGTAATATCTCAGGCATTATTCTAAGTCCTATTTTCACCCTATATCAATACAGACAGTATGTGTTGTTAAATTATAAGTGCTTTAATTGACAACAATACTGTAACTGGTAAAACAAAGAAATATATTGATAATTAGTATGTTGTAATAACGTACACACATATATAATTCATTATTATTACAATATTTCCTTTAATTACACGTGTACTTTTTATATACGCTATTCTTCAGCTGAAGGAAAGATTTCCACACTACTGTTTGTAATTCGTATTCCATAGTGTCCAGCCCAGAACTGTGTGTCTCTCCCTCCATGTTTAAAGCGAATAAATCGAACACCAGGCCCATAGTCTTTGAATGTATGAGTCATCTAAAAAGAAAAAAAAAACAATAAAAAGTGATATTAGACAACAGTTTGGATAAAATTAAATAAAAACAAAACAACTATAAATAAATAATGTGTTTTTGAAGCAATGATGAATATGACTTTGCTTCAATCTCCGGCTTCCCCCGGTCCAAAAACATGCACGGTAGGTTGATTGGCACCTTGGAAAATTGTCTCTAGTGTACGAATGTGTGTGTGAGATAGTGTATGCCCTGTGATGGGTTGGCATTCCATCCAGGGTGTATCCTGCCTTAATTTCCCATAGACGCCTGAGATAGGCACAAGCTCCCCGTGACCCGAGGGAAGATCGGATATAGCGGTAGAAGATGAATGAATGAATGAATATATATAAGCTTCATTCATTAATGAAATTTTGCATGCACAATGTGCTTCTACATTTATTGCAAGCAAATGGTTTATGAGCGATGTCAGATGAAGCTGATGTACCAAGTGCATGTACAAAGTTGAATTACATGTACTAAACGTATGATTTAAGTAAAGGTCGATGAATATGGCCCCTATATAATATACTATCCACACTGACTTATCATCAGTGTCTAATCACTATGAGATTAGACTTCAGTTAAATAAATCAATTAAATAAAAAACAAATCTTCAATTAATATAAATTGTGACTAACCTGCATCCATTTCTGATCATTCCATTGTGGAAATATCACTCGGTTGGGATGAAAGGGCTGGACTGTCTTTTTCTTTTTACTGAGCAACTCAACATGAATTTCATAAAAGCTGCCACAGTCCCAGCGTGGAGCATACCTGTGCATTAGACACATTAAAAAGCAAAAAAGACAACAAAAAAGTTAAAAGAATCAGAAGGCGATTTAAACACAATTTATGAGAGAAATAATAAAGGAAAATGAACAAATACTTACCAGTCAGATATTACAATTTCAGGCTGTATTTCATCCATAAACGCAGGACTGTAACCTTCTTCCCTAAGGTCTATCAGCTGGCTCTTTGTGCATAGGCTGGTGAATGAACCATACTGTAGCATTTACTGAATTATTAATTCATTATTATTAGTCAAAGATAGCAGGACTTTACTTGGTTGCACAGCCCATGCATCCATAGGCAACTCGGAGTCACTTGTTTTATCACTTTATAAGATAAGATAGACTTGGAGTTCAATGTGTTCAGTGTGAAAATGTTGTATAAAGGCGATAAGAATCTTACCTGTAAGAAGTGACAAAGCATTTTGTTACAGTGTCATCTGGATGTGGTGAGAATATTTCTTCTACCTTCCATCGATCGCCTCCATTTTTCAAGTTCCAGCCAGTGAATTTCTCTAGAAAAAAATAAAATTTCTATGTTTTGATTAAAGTTATTATAACAACCCTACTAACTAAAGCAGACTGATTTTGTTGACTGGACATTGTATAAACACACATTATTTAAGCATAATTGTCGTTGGTTCTTTTTGCTCACCGTTTGCATTGGGATTCTTTAATAGTTTCCGGCGCTTCTTACATATAAAATAAAAGGACTGCCAATTTTGTATTACTTTGTTGTTTTTGAATCCTTCCCTACGGCATCGCTCCCTCCAAAACGCAGTGCTGTCCACCACTGACTTCCACTCATTACACACTAGGCGACACACACAAATCACCTGCTGGGCCGGTAGGTTTAGGAAAATTTCTTCAATAACAGTAAGAGGAAGATCAGGGCACTGTGATTAAACAAAGAACAGAAAATCACATTGAGATCAGACAGAAATTATTCACTCCCCAAAAAACACATAGATTAAAAAAAAAAAACGTTTTGTGAAAGACCAGCCCAAACAGGTGGAAATTTATGTACTGAGCTGAAACTACCTGTTAGCAACATTATCCTTCTAATTTGTGTTGAGAAATGTGAGGAAAGGCAAAAAAAAAAACAAAAAAATTGAGGCACCTGTGAGATAAATCAAAGATGTTGCCAAATTTTTCTTTCACCTTTTTCCTGATGGTGCTGCTCTAAAAAACAATTATGGGTATAACTTCCATTAAAAATATTGCTGACTCGCACAGACAGCAATATATTTTGTTTATAAGGGGTTATATTTTTAAGGAAGGGATATGTTAAAATGACATTAAAATGGTCAGGAGAGACATGTACTGTTAATGGCTGCACTTATATCCAGAAGTTTAATTTGGCTTAAAGTGCCATATACACAAACTTAAACCTATAGCAGACTCATTCTAAAATCATTCAAACAACATCTATATAATATAGTTTGCTGAAGTTCACTTTATATACTTATATGTAATTTACGAACTTCACATGGTTTATGTGAATTTCACGTTTACGTTTATGAACTTCACATGGTAATGTAACAATGAAGAATAGAAAAAATCACTATGGGGTAAATAGCACTTTAAGAACTTTATCAGTAATCACTATCAGAACCTGGTCACAATAAAGAAAGTAATAGCCTAATGTGTAAAAGTATAAAAAAGTCATAACTCACCACTAGCTTTGCATGCTGACGAAGCCATTCTTCTTCGTTTTGACATTTTAATAGTAGTCTTAGAGTCTTTGCCCTGGGTCTCAGTGTTATACAGTAGCAACTTCTGATTTATTGTCTAAACCTGTAAGTGTTTATGGTAAAAAAAAAAGACAGGTTTTGCCTTTAAGTCTAGACATTCACAAAATATTTAGTTTTTATTAATCAAATAAACATAATATTTGGTGTAATGTACTTGTCTGCTTTCCTAGTTTCACAGAGTATAAAAGACTTAAGAAACTTTTATTCTATAGTCAAATTTTATATATATTTGATTGATTAAAACCAAATACATATATTTAATCAAACATATATTTAAGTAATCAGACCAATAAGCACAGGAATAGAAAATGCCTGTAGTCTGTATGTAAATATGTATGTTATTTGTAACTGATACAGATTAGAGCCCTTGGAGAATTACAAGAAAGGAAATAGAAAATGTTAAAAACATAACTAGCATAAACTAAAAGATATTTTCAGAATTGTTTGAAATCATAGTCCTAATTCCCATTGTTTTTCCCAGTCAGTATGAGGGTGGTGATGCTTCTTGGCCTTTTGTGTTGACCAATTGTGAATTTTTGTATTTAAAAAAATTCTAAAACTTTATCTGTTAGTGTGTGTGTGTGTGTGTGTGTGTGTGTGTATGCGCATGTGTGTGTGCGCTGCCTTTGGCACAAACACAAGCTCAAGCTCAATAATATTCATGTGGGATGCTACAATACACACATTTGTCATCCACTATTAATTGTACAATTTTGATTTGAGGTCTAGATTAAAAAAAATCATAATTATTATGTGAACTATTGAATTATTTAGCAAATGTAGAAGGCAAGATGTAACAACGTTTTTCTGTCCCAATTTCAGACACTGATAGTCAAAGAAATAGAACCAGATGTTAATATATCCAACTCTGTCCTGTTTTTCACTAAAATGGCAATAAGCCAGCAAACACAGGACACTGTGTGTGTATATGGTTTCTGTTTATTATTTAATTGATTGTTACTAGCGGTATAAAGAATGTGAGTAAATGTACTTGGTTGCTTTCCTAGTGGCTGTAGCTCTTTATTATTTTAGTAATCAATTTTAGTATTCAACTGATTATTCCAAAAATTAATTGAGTACTTTTTCTTTATTAAAGAGCAATAATAAATATTCAAGAGAAAATAAGTGAGATCTCTTAAAATGAACACAAAATATTACATTTATTGTTGTTAGGATAATGCTATAAGCAAATCAGAAATCTTGCATATCTGTGTATTTGCTCTTGTGACATGACCCGATCATGCAGGAACATAAAGACCCAGGTGACAGTGTCTTTGCTCTGTTGTCCAATGTCAAGCGTCATATGTATTGTGTACGAGTGAAGTTGCACTTTCAACATGCAGATATATTTGTGTATGATCCTTTCCATTAGTTGCAAACTTTACCTTTAGACCCTTATCTTTATACGTCCTCCCCATGTTCTGTACAAACATGTGTATAAAGCAAAGAGCTGTACAGACTGATTTGGGGATAATTTTATCTCTCGATAGACGAGGATAGACCAATCTCTGGAAATCTCGCTCAACGACCTACAACCTTTCAATTGCTGAAATTGCAATCAAGAACATCTGTGAAAATTAAACCCATGTAACTGCCATATAACATCAAATTGTAGATTCAAATATAAATAGCTATTTCAGATTACTCAAAAAATGTTTTTCTTTATGTTTAAGGTTAAACTTGGAAACCTTTCTTTACCCTGAATCCTATTGAAGCCCACATGAAAAAAAGTTTGCTTAATTTCAATGTTTTATCTCGCAAGTCTGAGTTTATATCCCGTATTTCTGTCTTCATTCCATGCAATTTCTTTCCTCGCACTGTGTGACTAAACAACTACATGTGACTAAACAGTGCACTGTAGAACTAAATGAAAAAAAAATTATTTGCCTCAAGGACTTTTCGTAATCAAATTATTACAGTTAATCGAGAAATCATTACAGCCCTGGTTTTAAATTATAGGATTCTTTTTTTTTTTTAATTTTACAGTTTTGTTAGATGTGAAAGATTGTTGTACTACTTTGTCTATTTTTGTTAACTTATTTGATCTTGAAGAGTGTTGAAGAGGCTGTTCTGTTGCTCATGACAGTGTATAAAAACTCAGAAATCAACTGTTTCTGGCTTTTTGGTTTTGAGGACTAGTGCATGTTTGAGCCTATGTTCAATATGACTTCAATACTCATTGTTTGAATTGTTTGAGTAGTTTTGTGTGTAAGGTCTGCTTGTGGCCTGCCATAGAGCTGAGGTATCATCCATACTAGACACTTTTGAGATGAATTATAGCACCAGCGGCACCACAGGGATCTGCACTGTACATCAGTACATAACGGTACTATCATTGTGGCTGATGAACCAATGTCCACATGTACACTGTGAAATCTAGTGGAACATCTGCCCAGAAGAGTGGTGTTAATTGAGTAAATGCATGTGATGCTCAAAAGGCACATACCACACGGATCACTTTCCATAAAGTGGAACTTTCTATTTTCCGCGTTCCTAAACTTTCCATAAACTTTGGACAATATACTGCATCTATACTTTTACTTAAGTGTTTGTTAGCTTGCTTGTTTGTTTTGGGGAGATCAAATAATAATGCTTTTGAACCATTCTCTGTAGGTTCTTTTTTGTTCCAGAGCGTTGCTGAGTTTCTGACAGCCTGCTAAGGACCAATACAGCTTTCACAACTTTCTCTAATGGTTGCGTTTCATTTTTATGAACACAAATTATCCGCCTCAATAACAAAAAAGGAAAAAATGTTTAAGCCGACTGGATTTCAGGCAGTTAGTCACGTGTTTTACATATCAATGAGTCATATAGTCAGCTACGTTGTTTCTACAATATAAGCCGATTTCTTCGGGGGTTAAATCTATTCTAATCTACTCTCTTATGTAAATTTTGTCCTGCTTTCCAAGTATTAATAAATAAGCCTTAAATTCACTATTACTATTTTCATTAAAATACAGAATAGAAAATCATCTGTATATGCTAGCAGTGATACTAATACGGTATAAAACCTACAGTACACTCGAGCATAAAATTACTACAGTTTAAAGCTTTTCGGCTCCACGAAAGAAAGAAAAATCTGAAAATACAAGTAATGAAGCCACGAATGATGTATGTATGAAACTTACTGACAGGTACTCACATGGCTGTTACTAAGTCGAGCAGGCAAAATGGTGGAATGACCCGTCATGAAACAGCTGATGAGAAAGTGAAACTGAAAAGATAAACACCAGTGGAATTTTCCACTAGAGGCGCTCGTGTTTAAAAACCTATGCGAAAGTGGGATGAAGCCCTGGATATTTTAAAGAATACATAAGGACACCTTATTTAAGAGTTTAAAGAAAAAAAGTAAAGCTGGTTACATATGCCTACACATATTTAAAACAGCACAATGGCATTCTTTCTTTACATATCCCAGCAATGTTAGGAAGTTGGAATTCAATCACGCCCGTGAATCCATCCGCTCACTGCGCATGCGCAAACACGTTTCGGCATGTTTTAGAATGCAATGTTGCGCTGCGTACAGAATCCTTTTTTCATGTTTGTGTGATTATATGTTAAATTCATAAACTTCAGTTGTACATGTAATGTTACTTTAACAGTTTATGGACATATAATTATATTTCAGTAAAGCATTTATCGCCAATACACGTGTTGTACATTTTTATTCTAGCTGATCCTTTAAGTAGTTTTTTTATGACGTGCCCCATCCCATAAACCTGTACTGATTTGTCATGACATATGATTTTTTTTTAACATAATGCAGTTAAATTCAAAACAACATGTTTATATGGGGGGTCATTTTGCGCTACAGTAGGCCAATCTGATAAGAGCCTTATCTATTGCGCATTCATATGAGTAAATTATACTCCCGCTAGGGGTCGCCAAAGCGGTTGTGATCCGCAGACTGTATTTGGTTTGGCATACGTTTTACGCTGGATGCCCTTCCTTACGCATCCCTCACATTTATCCGAGTTCTTAATGAAAAATATTCACTAGTAAAGACACTTAAAAAGTTTCATTGCGACTTCAATGTGTATACTAAAACATGTACAAAAATTAATTTGAATAAAACCTGAATAAAAATGAAGTAACACTTCAATGACAATGAATTTAGTTTTAGTGCAACATTTCAATGGGCCTACTAAAGCAATTTCATAAATAAATATTTATAAATTCTTAACAAGCACTATGTTAAAAAGTGATTTAACACTTCAACGAACGCAGTTTACGCAGCTACAGCTCTCATTTTCACATCACTACTATTACTGCACTTTACTTTCCCTGGATGTTAGCTCTGTATGGGATTGACAAACCATAAGATGTTTGCTTTCTATTATGAATGTCATATAATTAGTTTATGTAGATCTGGTTGAACACAATGTTTTCATGTTTCAAGACACTATTAGAAGTTTTACTTCTTGTCTGTCTCATTAACAACATTCAACAGTTTACAAAGTAAATTTATATCCGTTTTTGTCTTGCTTGTCTGTTTTAGTGTAATAGTAATAATACTAACCTGCAGGTGTATAATAGCATGCTCGGTTAGCTGCATGTAGCTTAGCTGCATGCGAGTTAGCATCATATAGCAGCTATTACTGATAAGCATATGGAGGAATATAACCATATTGTTACTTACCATACAGTTCTCTCGTTTAAGTAACAGAGAATATTGCACATATATGAGAGAGGTCCAGTCGAGGGATTTTTGATCGCTTGTGAGAGAAACACGTTAAATTTTTTTTGTCTGAATTTATTGTATGTCCCCACCACTTGTGGATCTGACATCTTCCAATACTGTTGGAATAAGACTTTGCTGCACACAATCTACAACCTACTATCCTATAAGAAAGTTAAAGGTGAAACAACTGAATGGATTGAAATACATATAAGCACTATTGCAAAACATCATTGTGTTGTAATCTGTTTTGAAAAATATCAGCCAAATGGAAACATTTTCCAGAAGATGTCGGTAATGAAAACATTCCAAATATCAGCCAAAATAATCAGCCACGCTGGTATATGGTTTGTCACTAGTCTTACGCTATCTATTGCTGCTGAAAAAATCAATCATCAATCAAAAATGAAAATGAATCAGTCACACTGCAATTTTCTAATGGTTAAAGTGCAAATAATTTTTTTATTTAAATAGATACTGTAATAGTACGTCTCAATGGATTATATATTGCTTCTGTTAGTGCCATTTTAATCCAATAGGACTTCTTAATAGAGAATATGCTGGTACATACAGAAAACTATTAAGGACCATTATTCTGTTCTAATAGTAAGAATGGAAAGTGATTTCCTACACCACGATGAACAAAGAAAATCAGATGAAAATGAAATGAAAATTCTCAACCAGAAAATCATGTGTGATTTTCGCCTTTACATATATTAGGAGTGTAAAATATGTAGAATTTACAGTTCATTAAGTACCTTTGTTTTTAAGTCATGGTTTGGTTCAATTTCAGTAGTTAGGGTAAAGTATTACATCCATAAAATTTATAGTAGTTTTTTATTTATTTTTTTGTATTAACACTGTTAGATAGAATTAACACATAAAAATAAATGCAAAGGTAATTATTAATGATTTTCCAAAGCAAATAACAGGTTTAATTAGAACATAATATGTATATGAGGTAGTTGTAATATCTTTCAATTATTGACCTTATTATTGATCAGTTATTAAAATAAAGATATATTCTTTATATGGCATTTAACATTTCTAATGCCAAGACTAAATATCAATGATATAACTGAAAGGTTACTAAATAGGCCACTGAATAGTTTTGTATAAACAGTGCATATTTGCATTGTACAGACGTATTTTACACATTGCCTATACATTTCATAAGTTCATGTAACATGTTCAATAGTTTAATCATTTACACATTATACTTCAGCTGATGGAAAAATTTCCACACTACTATTTGTAACTCGTATTCCGTAGTGTCCAGCCCAGAACTGCGTGTCACTCCCTCCATGTTTGAAAAGGATGAATCGAACACCAGGTCCATAGTCCTTAAACGTATGAGTCATCTAAAATAAATAAATAGAAAACATGAAGTATGCACAAATGTAACAATTTATTGGAACATACTTGTTCCAAAGTTGATCGGAAAGGCAGACTTCCTGTCTTATTGATTTTTTTGGTCAACTAACAGATTCTTTAAAAGATTAATGTTAATGCAGCTGCCTAAACACACGAAGGATACAGTCAGTAACAGGAGGAAATCAGTAATGCAGGTAATCACTACACATTTATATGAACAATTTCTCTAGTGGGATCAAGCCGGCATTACTGTAAGATTCTACCAAAAACATTTCAAAATCTAAGGAAAAGGCATATGAGAGGCTGTATGTGAAGTTGGACACTAAGGAAGCAGTAAAGGAGAGACTGAGACTCTCAGACTGAGAGGGACTGAGCTGGGAGGGATGTGTTGCAAGTTAATAATGGATGAAAATGGAAATGTGTTAACTAGTGATGAGAGTGTGTTGAGAAGGTGGAGCAAGCATTTTGAGCAGCTAATGAATCAGGAAAATGAGAGAGAGAGAATGTTGGATGATGCGGAAGTTGAAAGGATGCCTGAACCAATTGATTGTGCTAATACTTTTATTCCAAGGAAGGGATTAAAGATGCAACTTTGTGGATGTTGATGAAGTATAGCGAAAGGTCAGGAGTTGCATGGTGTGTTTGTGAACCTAGAGAAAATGAGTTTGTGCCAAGAGAGGACTTGTGGTACTGTACTAGGAAGACAGGTGGAGCAGAGAGGTAAATGAGGTTATGCCAGCAGTAAACTGTGCAGTAGAAAGGACAGATTGGTTCAAGATGGCAATTGGATTGCATCAAGAATTGGCCCTGAGCCAATTCCTGTTTGCAGTGTTGATGGACAGGTTGAACCCAGATGTGATATTTTGAGTTGTGGTGAGAGTATGGAGCAGCTTGAGAAGAGTGGGGAGATGTGGGGGTACCCATTGGAGAGAAGGGGAATGAAAGTCTGTAGGAGTAAGAGGAGTACATGTGTGAGAATGAGACGGAAGGCAGTGGAGTGGTGCAGTTGCAGGGAGGAGAGGTGGTGAAGTTGGAGGAGTTTAAGAAGAAGAAAAGAGTACAGGGCAGGGTGGGGCGGGGCGGGTGAAGAAGGGTAGCAGGAGAGATTTACGATTGAAGAGGAAGGAGGGAGGTGTCAGGCAGAAGGAAAAGAGGATGGCAAAGCAGGAGTTTATGGATGGGATAAGAGAAGACAAGCAGGTAGTTGGGGTGAAAGACAGAAATGTAGAGGACAGGGAAGTATGGAGAAGGGGGTCTGCTGTGACAACCCCTAACAGGAGTAGCCGAAAGAGGATTATTACTCAACTGCTTAAAAGTGAATAATAGACATTTTCAAAATTCACAAATGATATCTGTATACAAGGTACTGAGAATTTACTTGTGTGTATATATATATATATATATATATATATATATATATATATATATATATATATATATATATATATATATATATATATATATATATATATAATCTTGAGAGTATTTTGTGAGTGTTAGGATAAAAAGATTTTTGTTTGCACAAATATATGTTATGAAATTCTGCAACATTATGTAGATATTAGGTTCAGAATTTGGTGTCAATATAATAAATACTTGGACCTAAATCGAGTCAACAGTCAATTTGTTGTTTGTATAATGCTCTAGGAAATATCGTCTTTGCATCCAAACCAATATCCACCCATCTTATAGTGGCTATTACCAGCCTGCATAATACAATTTTTAATATTCTACAATGCACCCCAAGAATGCCTTCTGTACTATTCATTCTTAGAGTCCTTTGGGATCAAATAAGCCTTTTCTAACCTGCTCCCACTTCTGATCATTCCACTGTGGAAATGTCACTTGATCAGGTTGAAATAAATGGATTGTCTTCTTCTTGTGATTAAGTAACTCAACACATATTTCATACAAACTTCCACAGTCCCATCGTGGCGCGTACCTGGGCAAACCAAAAATGAGTGAAAGATTTGACAAATAGAATCACATAGAAGTACAGCTTAAGTAGGCAGACACTACTCAGGAGAGAAATAATAGATTAAAGATGAACACTCACTCACCAGTCTGATATTACAATATTAGGTTGTATTTCATCCATGAATGCTGGACTGTAACCTTCTTTCTCAAGGTCTATCAGCTGGCTCTTTATGCATTGACTGATAAATAGATGATAGCTTATTTTACATTTACTTTGTATAAATAATACACTCATTTTTTTAGCAAGACATGCAGCATGGATATTTTGTATGTGATGACTTTAGTTTCTTACTAATAAGAAGTAACAAAGCATTTTGTTATGGTGTCATCTGGATGAGGTGAGAACAAATCTTCAACAACCCATCCATCACCACCATTTGCTGAGATGGTCCAGCCAAAAAATTTGTCTAGATGAAAGAAGATTTATGATCAGTTACGACAGTTACAGTTATGATATTACAAATACATATTTTGTATTATGTTAAAGGATTTTGCGTATCAATTCATACATATTGCTATACACACTTCTTTCCGGAAGGGTAGCAAGAAATCCAGTAATGGTATTTGTACACTTTATGGACAAAAGTAAAGGGGAACTTGCATAGAATGACTTAGCATTCAATGGATGTGTAGCATTTGATTTTTGACTTAGCATTCAATGGATGTGTAGCATTCAATTTTTCTTCACTTGAACTAGGAAACCTGTACAAACATGACAGCCTGTTTACAAAGTGAGCTCTATGAAGATATGGTTTCAGTGACATAGAGGGGAAGATCTTGAATTTGCTAAAGCTCTTGAGTTGAATTAGTTCAAATTGTGGCATATCTTCCACATGTTTGGTGATTATTATAACAACAAATGAGGACTAAATGTGCAAAGGAATGTTCAAAAAGCACAGAACATAAAATACATTAAATACAGAACACATAATATTTTTTACAAATTCCAACATAACATAACATGCTTATCTAACATAAGCACTGTATATGTAACCATATGGCAGTGATTTCCAATCTGATGAAAGTCTAAACTTTCTTTTTTGCTTACCGCTGGCATTGGGGTTCTTCAACAGATTCCGGCGCTTCTTGCATAAAATATAGAAGGCCTGCCAATCTCTTGGAATTCTTTGGTTATTGAGAGGCTTGAATCCTTCCCTGCGGCATCGCTCCCTCCAATACGCAGTGCTGTCCACCACTGACTTCCATTCATTACACACCAGACGACACACACAAATCACCTGCTTGGCCGGTAGGTTTAGGAGAATTTCCTCAATAACATTAAGAGGAAGGTCTGGGCACTGTGTTTAGCATGGAAAATAAGATCAGATGAACAGAGATCAGCCATATTTGAAATTATTCACTACCCCGTGATTTTTTTTTCTGTATTTGCTAAAATGAATATCAATTAGTTATGAAGGACTACTCTGAAATAATTGAAAATTATTCTGGATAAAGGCATATGTGCTTTAGCATGACAGAGCCAAATCCCAGAGAAAATCTTTATACTTAAAAATTGTACTTGACCATCAAGTTGTGATATGTGGCAAATAATTTGCATTGAGGAATAGGTGATAATGCCAAACAGTTTATAGAGACATACATGTGACCTGAAGCCTTAATTGTTGCTAATGAACATTAGACTGTACTTTACAGTCTATTACATTAGTACTGACTTGGGGGGAGTGTAGAAAACATTCTTCAAATGAATCTTAATGCAAAAAGAAAAATGAACACTGTGTGGTAAAAAAACAAATATATACATAAATAAACAAATAAATAAATAAATAAGCATGCAACTCACAACTGGACTGCATGTTGAAGGATCCATTCTTTGATCTGACATTTGAGCACCCATCTCTTCCGTCATGTGCTTATAGTCCTAGGTCTGAATGTTACAGCACAACGTCTGATTTAAATGAGTCTGCCAGTTTTTATTTTAAAAATATTGATCGCACAGTAATAAATCTCTATGACTCTTTCAAATTTTTAATTTAATTTTTTTTTATCGATTTACAAATTGCAAAGTGAGAGAACCTAAAGAAAATCTGAAGCAGATCAAATATTTGGGGTGATAACACGTTGGCTTTTAATTCTCACTTCTGCACACGTTGTGCAAGTGTACAAAGTATGCAGAAGGAATAACTGAAAGCCAAATGGAATTTGGAACAACCTACAAGCTGAGTTCCTTCAAAAACTGCGTGCAAGAAGAACAGAAGCTGTATTGTAGGTAAAGGGAGGGCACACCAAATAATGATTAATAATGATTCTTAATGCCAGCGTTTTTTTCCCACAACCTGCCTAGAACTTTTGCAAATTACTATATATATATATATATATATATATATATATATATATATATATATATATATATATATATATATATATATATATATATATATATATATATAGGCTACATTTCACACCTATGCCTTTATGGCATAGTCATAGAAGCCATTAATATTATGTAGTAACGCAATAAAGCAAAGTGCTGCATCACAGACGAGTATCTCATGCAGTTAGAATGAATGCTATTAATATAGCAAAAAAACAATGTTGGACAGTAAATAAATTTTTGGAATTCGTTACTGAACATAAGTAGCTTTTTTGTAAAGTATACTTTAGTAAAGTATTTAAATTTGGGGAGAGTTTTACTTTAACTTCACTACATTTCAATGTAAACATGTTCAATGTACAAATCTAAACAGGTCGAACATGCAGCAAGCCACCAATCAGGTTATAGTACATTCTCTGTTTCAAACCTTTTTTTGATTGCTACTTGACAGTATCTACTTAGCTTATCTAATACCGCTAATACCAGAACATTATGACAGTAATAATGGAAGGAAGAAACTGACAGAAAACTGGGCAACACCCGTGGGCAACTTTTTAAAAACATGGTGGTTATGATCATCCTAAAATTATCATGAGCATAACAACATAACAACATCATAATGTTAACCAGAGTTTCTACATTAATTTCATTATATTAATAGATTGGTGTGCTATATGAGTAATACAGAGTCTTTTGAAATAAATCAAGTTGGCCTGTGTCAAAAATGATCATAGTAACGTTTTAGCCATTATCAAATGAGTTTAGACACTTAAGTACATTTGAAGGAACATACTTTTGTACTCAAGTGGAATTTTAAAGGGAACACTTGTACTTCAACTGGAGTAATATATTTTACCGAGTGTATTTACGGACGTATTTGGTTTGTGTACTTGGTCCACCACTGCAAGAAACCCAATTAACAAATTACACCCTCTCTATTAATATTAAACTGATCAAATGCAGGCAGGTTGTATGGACAGATACATTGTTATGGGAACATTACAAGGCGGTCGAATACTAGATGACCGAGTACATACCGCATCCATTGTGACGCATGAAGTTAAATTCGGTTCCAATGAGATCGGACTGATCAGTTCAGTTCAGAATTTAATTTTTTTTTAAAATTTAATATTAAAAATCCTTTTGGATTTTTTTTTTATTTTTTTTGGATTTGACACAGTCCTGTATTATACCTTACTTCCGGGTTCGCTCTGACGTCTCAAGGCTGTCAGTAGCGGAAGTCAGATTGGGTGTCAGGCAAAGTGTACTTATTATTATTTTTTTTTCTATTATGCTTTTCTTTCTTGTTTTCTCGTCATAGTGACGGCATATTATACAAATAATACATCCACTAATCACATTTCTTCCCCAAAAAGCTCTTTACGTGTCGCTATAACATAAACAGACCAGGAAGTGTATTATTTAGTGTATTTCAGTCTACATTTAACTCCTGTTCCAACATAAGCGTTACATTCTAAAGCCGCTCAAAGCTTTGATGCTGAAGGTATTATACAAATTAGTCGATCATTACAAGAAATAATTATTAACAGGTACTCACATGGCAGTGTCTTTCATACAGAAAGGAACTTATGACTCGAAACGAAACAGCTGGTAGTGAAAGTGAAACGGTAAATCCAATTCGCTTACAAAAGTTATTATTCTGTTATTTTAAAAAAGAAGCTTGACATCAACATAAAATATAAATACATGACACAAGTTGGGAGCCACGTAGATTGTCACACACTAACGTGTTGGAGATTGTCCACATGGGGCGCTCGTGTAAAAGCAGTAGGAAAAGGATTTATTTGTACCTTTTTCTATTATTCTTATTCTTATACTTATACTTATACTTGTTTTAATTTTTATTCTTATTTAATTTTTATTCTTATCTTATTTGTATTCTTATTCTTATTTTATTTTATTCTTATTCTTATTCTTATTCTTAGGGGATTTTAGGGGATTTTTATTCTTATTCTTATTTTAATTTTATTCTTATTCTTATTCTTATTTTATTTTTACTCTTATTCTTATTTTTATTCTGTATTCTTATTCTTATTTTATTTTTATTCTTATTCTTATTCTTATTTGTATTCTTATTCTTATTTTATTTGTATTCTTATTCTTATTTTATTTGTATTCTTATTCTTATTTTATTTTTACTCTTATCCTTATTTTTATTCTTATTCTTATTTTATTTTTATTCTTAATCTTATTCTTATTCTTATTCTTATTTTAATTTTTATTCTTATTCTTATTTGTATTCTTATTCTTATTTTATTTTTACTCTTAGTCTTATTTTTATTCTTATTCTTATTTTATTTTTATTCTTATTCTTATTCTTATTCTTATTCTTATTCTTATTTTTATGCTTATTCTTATTTTTATTCTTATTCTTATTTTATTTTTATTCTTATTCTTATTTTTATTCTTATTCTTATTCTTATTTTTAATTTTACTTATTTTGGAGGCGGATTCTTATTTTTATTCTTTTTCTTATTTTAATTTTTATTCTTATTCTTATTCTTATTTTATTTTAGGATTCTTATTTGGGATTTTTATTCTTATTCTTATTTTATTTTTATTTTATTCTTATTCTTATTCTTATTCTTATTCTTATTCTTATTCTTATTCTTATTCTTATTTTTATTTTATCTTATTTTATTTATTCTTATTTATGCTTATTTTTATTTTATTTTATTTATTCTTATTCTTATTTTATTCTTATTTTATTTATTTTATTCTTCTTATTTTTTTATTTTATTCTTATTCTTATTCTTATTCTTATTTTTATTCTTATTCTCATTCTTATTTTTATTTTATTCTTATTTTTATTTTATTCTTATTTTATTCTTATTTTTTTTTATTTTATATTTATTTTAATTATTTTTTTTATTTTTATTCTTATTTTTCTTATTTTTCTTATTCTTAATTAGTATGCAATCAGTGTCATTTTCTCATGGGTATTACAAACTTTTTCGACGATACAAGTTATGCAATATGTATATTTAATTATGCAATAAACAGCAAACCTGCAAAACATAGAGCTTCCTTAGACTTGTTATTGTATTTTTGGGACTCACTTTTCAAATGCATCGTTTTCATTCCTGTGTTAGGAGAACTGAACAACCCACATTTCAGTCGATGCCACATCAGTGAGTCTGCTGATCCTCCTTCATCCAGCTGGTTCACAAATAAGAATGAATATAATTGTAATTACAATTTTCTGCTCTATCACATATACTTAAAAGTGTTGTCATAGTATTATAGCTATATAACTATTAAACTATTAAAGACCCCACTCCGTCGCGAACCATCTAATGAGGGAGAAGACAGCGGTACAGAACATCTGCAAATATCCCCACTCATCTAGTATACACACACACACACAATCACACTCTTAATAACACCCAGATGAGGATGGGTCTGGTTCCTCCCAAGGTTTCTTCCTCATTCCACTAAAGGTGTTTTTTCTTACCACAGTTGCCTCAGGCTTGCTCATCAGGGACAAATACGCATTAATTCATTCATCTACCACTCAAGGCAGGGCACACCCTGTATGGGGGCAGGGCACACACACACACACTCTCACATTCACCCACATCATAAACTAGGGATCATTTTCCAGGCTGCCAATTAACCGACCATGCATGTTTTTGGACCGGGGGGAAACCAGAGAACCCGGAGAAAACCCCCTTGAGGCACAGGGAGAACATGCAAACTCCACACACACGGAGGAGGCAGGAATCGAACCACGACCCTGGAGGTGCGAGGCAAACATGCTAACCACTTAACCACAGCCAAATACAAATACACATATCAATATAAATATTTAATGTTCTGAAAGGTTGCACACAACGCACTTTATGTGGCTAGGACATCTTAGTCTAGTCTAAGCTTAGTCTAGTGCTCAGCTTTGTGTTCTGAAGCTCTATGTTGTGTTATATGTGGTTTTGTGTAGCATGAAGGTTCTTGAGAAACGTCTCATTTCATTGTGTACTGTATCAACTATATATATATATATATATATATATATATATATATATATATATATATATACACAATGAAATGAGACGTTTCCAATGAACCGTTTCATTCTCAGAACCTTCATGCTACACAAAACCACATATAAAAACAATAAAAACCTCTTGACTTGACTTGAAATTATCCTATTCTGTAAAGCTGCGTTGCTACAATGCACATTGTGAAAAGCACTATATAAATAAAATTGAATTGAACTATTTCCTCAATAACTCCATTATTATGTCAATTTATCTCACAAGACTTGACAATGTGTATTGTTTTCTATTCTTGGTTATTAATTTTTGTCTAGTAATCTTGGTTGTGTTATTTAATTAGTTTATTGTAGTATTAGTGTATGTAATTTCAATCTATTAATCTATGTCTTGTTTCGGTACAACACAAACGCAAACACAAAAATGTACACAGGGCTACTTCATGGACAAATTTCCTTTACTTTATACATTATTATTTATTATTTATAACATAATTAAACGGTACTATATAAATAAAGCTTTTCTTACTTAAAAGAAATGTTTCAAGGCATACTTTGCAAACCATGGGTGGAGAGAATTATTATTTCAATGTGTGTTGGTACATTAAGTATGAATTATAAATTTTATTAGTAAATCTCTTAAATAATCATTTACTTCACAGCTTGACACATGAACATGAACATGGAAATGTAGTTATTTAATATTTATATTAGATATGTGGCTTATTAATATAGATATTTGACTACAATAGGCTTTCTCATAAAATGGTGAGACTTTGTGAGTGACCTGCTTCAATGTACACATTTGAAACAGAAGGATTCATTCACTTAAAATATCTCTATTTACTATTTGCTGCTCTCTATTTGTGTTATTTTATCTACTGGACATCAGCTGATACCATTGGAGCTAAAGATCAGTGTGCTGGAAAACAGCATTGACAAAGCAACCACTGTATTATGTTTTATTTTTTTAAATTACGACATAAATTCATTTTCTCATCAAGTCCAACTTCTAAATAACTTCTAAACTTTACAAGTTTATTTAAGACACACTTTGCAGAATATGCCCATATGTTCAAGCCTCATTGTCTATTTAATATTTAATTAGTAAGTCATGAAGCAGCAGCACATCACACAGTGGATAGTATGGTTGGGTCATTTGCAAAAACTAATTATATTTCTATATCTTTTCAGGCATTTTAAACTAAGCTAGACATGTCCCTCTGATCTGTCTTATCAACAATGTCTTTCCGCCTACAGAACCTTTTTTCTTTTTTTTTTTGTTTTGCACAATTCATTGTGCAAATTTCCAAAATGCCATGTGAAAAAGAGCTATGAAACACTCGAACTAGGCAACGTGATAGCAATATCTATGCTAAAATCACAGAGCTCGCACTTTCAACCTCATTCTTATCTTGGCTGTAAAAACCTCATGCATATATCCTACTGACTAATGTATGAGAAATCATACAGAATTATGCACGAATGCCCTGGTGAGAAAGTGCACTTTAGATTCCGATGTGTTGCTGTGGGTTATATGCCCATGTAACCACAAGGCCATTGTGAGTTTGAACAGAGGGGCACTTTGATTGGGCAAGAAGGCATGAATTTGTAAATGTGCAATTTCATATGTTAAGTTCAGGTTAATGAAGTAGAACTTGGAAAATGTGCATATTATAACCAGGAGCAAACCGTTACTCTTGTAAGGGCTGTAGAGTGACGGAGCGTAGAAGCACAGCGCACAAACAATGACTTCAGGGTGCGTTTCATCATTGCGTGGAGAATCAGCCGTACACCACGACCAGTGTTACCGCCCACTTTGTTTTATTTTACGCTTTCTGTTTGCGTACACCCGGGCATCCAAATAAATAAAAAAACAGTCGAGTGCTCATTTTCTCTTTCGTTTTAATATATCAAGAAGAAGAGAATTGTTCTACGGAAATACGACACAGACATGGAGTCGACTCCTGCACACCAAATATGACTTTTTTCGGACCTGGGCGTTTTCCCTAAGAAGCCATTATAAAGGGATTCAGTGGAGCAGGATTAAGCGTTCCAAGGAGCAGCTCCTTTCCCTGCGCATGTAGAAGTAACAAAGCGCAAAGATGCCGTTGGACTCTCACACACAGCGCGCAGAATTCACATATGCTGATGAACCAAAGTGCAACCAACAGGTAATGCCATTCATTATTCCAAACCTAATACTGATTCGGATGCACTTCGTAAAACTGGTAAATAAAAGTTATGTAAGCATTCAAGGCACCAAATAAAAGTTTCCAGAGTATGTCTAGAGAACGTGTGTATGCATTATTTGATCAAATTTCAGATGCTACACAACTTAAATAACTTCTAAACACATTTTTTTTTCATTCTTTGAAGTGACCATACATACTTACCACCCAACAATATTTGCAAAAATAAAGTGCTTGTATAAGTCTAACATCTGTTTGGACCATCTCCATAACTTCAATCAGAGGTTTATATGTTTAAATCTTGGACCATTCAGACAATTCTTTTGGCATTGCGTCATGATTGACTCCTAAACATTTGAGCTTTTTACCAGAAATAGAGAACTGTGCATTCTTCCATTTTTTATTAATTATTACTTATCTCTGTAAAAAATTCCTGAATGTTCTATTGAATGAATTTTTAGTTTTTTTAACAATTGTCTTAAAGCAGCTTTACACACATAATATAGTAAAAAAAAAGAAAGTTGAGATATGTTTGATGTTGTCCTTGATGAATGACCTCTGCTTAGTGTCTCTCATATTATTAAATCATAATTAAAAATCGCTATCTATATACCTATATACCTATCTATACATAATCGCTATCTATCTCAGGAAGCTTTTTTTTTTCTTCTGTAGTATTTTTTAGTCAATTGTGGCATTGTGTTCCTGTAGGAATGTGAACTACTTTGAAATTTCTATTTATTTCTATTTTATATATTTTTAAATATATTTTTTATCTTTATTTCTTGTCTATTTTTTTTATTTGTTGTTGCGTTTTTTTTGTACTTTGTGTACATTGAACTTTGTGTACAATAAAGTTATGTTCTATTCTCCTTTATTCTATTCTACTTTGCTCAGTATGTCTCTTCATGTCTCTCTTCCAACTAATAGAGTAATTACTTTTCACACAAATAAAGTGATTGCGCATAATAGGAATGCCATAGAATAAAACAGCTAAATATAAGAATTCCCTTAATGAAAATGTATGAACAGATAATTGATATTTGACCTAATTTAAAATGTAACACCTTTTATTAGGAATTGTTCTATGCTCTGTAAAACCTTTTGCTTTTTTGTCTCATGTTTGAATGCTACTACATTAAATGTCATTAGTACCACTATTACACCATTTATTTGTAAACAACACTGAAATAAATACAGATTTAACATGCTGCACTGTTCCATTGCAGAAAGGCACAGGCATTCCACTTAGTAGAAAACTGTGCTATGCTATTGGAGGGATGCCCTATCAAATGACATCTAATGCCAAAGGTTTTTTCATGCAGATCTTCCTACTGGATATTGTGCAGGTCAGATGTTTCAATGTCCTGCTTTTATTTCAGACATAAACGTGTACTTTAACACTTACCTTTGAAATCTGTTGCTTAATGATTGCACTGTCATGCATGTCAAATATGGCTAACAATGCAAATGATGCAGTTTATGCAATCTTATCATTTGGCACTACTTCCTGGTATCTTTCACACTAACAGAAATGCTAATTTTTCCCAAAAGCTGCTCACTGAAACAGTGAACAGTCGAAAGGTGAAATGTTATTACCACATATATTGAATATGATAACAGTACAACTGTGTAAACACTTTCAAGCCAACATTATCTCTTATTAGAAAATTAATTTTATATTTCAGTTCAGTAGGCATTTAATAAATCTATTAAAACAATCACTATATATATATATAGGAAAACAGTTATTTTTGTTGCTTTCTGTTTAAAATTTGATCAGTGACCTAGATATGTCATAGGTGTCAAAGATCGCTATCATTTCCTGCCACTGAGGATGCTTTATACAAAGCGTAATATGCCACATAAGAAATTTTCAGCATTATTAGTTCTAACTTGCCATTGTGTTTCCCATTACAGCTAGGTATTTGGCACTAGATATTTTGGCATCCTTTTAAGATCTATTTTTTTCCCCTGGGAATTAGTAGTCTACAGAGCTCTGTAACAATCCAAACGGCTAAGCAATTTAAAAAATGTCTTTGGTGAACAAAATTCAAGCTTTTAAATTAAACATTTTCACTTTATTACAGAAAATGTCCACCAATCTCGACTTTATGGCCTGAAACATGAATATGCAAAAGACACTAAAACGTCAATTTTTTTAAATTAAAAAAAGTCATAGAAGATTTTCATGTGTCTTACTAGGAGGAGAGATTTCTGTCTGATCAATATGCCATAAATCCTAGATAGGTGGCGTGTTTCAGCGATCTCAAGTTTTTGGTTGCCTCACTTATTAATTCACTTGTTTCTGTATTTTCATTCCATGCTCATACCTTGCTCTTATTGTATCCTATGTTTACAGTAGGATATCAAAAACACGTCCATAAGCACTTTAACATCAGAAAAGCTTGGAAAAGTTATAAAAGGGAGTTTGCATTAAAATAAACTATGTATATGTATTCTGCCATTCTCTTCAATCTCAGCATAAACTTCTATTTTTCAGATGACACCTTTCTATGTGTCTGTAAATCTTTTTCTTGGCCAAGCCTGGGATGCGATCACAGACCCTTTAGTGGGCTACATGGTCAGCAAGAGTGGCCGGACTCGTATAGGCAAGCTTATTCCCTGGTAAGGAATACATTAGCAAGACTAAACTAAAAGCTCAAAAGCTCTATAGCAGAGGCAAATTGAAACCAGCTGTTGAGGCATAATAGTTTATCGAGAGCAAATACTCTGTATTACTAAATATAAAATGTAGAGATCTAAGTATAATGTATTCTTTATCCAGCATAGTTTTTAATATTTTCTGTAAAAAAAAAATTTCTGATATATTTTTTATTTGTAATTAGCATGCATGTAATGCATGTACAAACCCCAGCACACATTTGTGATCATTTGGTTTAGTTAAAATCACAAGTTTGCTTAACATATGTTACAATCAAGTTTTCCCAATTTTCCACAAGCATTCATTACAATTTGTATCCCATTACTTAGTGCTTTCCCTTGTCAACTTTCTTGTGTCTCTTCTACTAGGATTGTGTACTCCATGCCAATGGGAGTGATCTCTTACATCATGCAATGGTACACGCCCCAGGACAACCTGTCTCCTGTCTTCAGCTTTTGCTGGTATCTTGGCTGGTGTTGTCTCTTTGACACATTAATGAGTGTAAGATCATCATTAAAAGCATGATTGTTATTCTTCCTGTACTTTCAACAGAGCTTGTTTGGGGTGGAGCTTTAGTCGCAGAATGCCATCTTATAAAACGTTGTGCCGTCTTTCATTTATGTCCTGATGCCTGTAGAAGTGGGTGTATATTTATTTTTTGCTCTCATTAACGTGCCTTGTAAAAAAACATACCGGTAATTGAACTGACGTTATTATTGAAGCCCCCTTGTTGCTCCCACATTGCCAATGCTATTAAAATTAATAGTCTGCTAGTAAAAGTTACATTTGGTTCCAAAGAATAAAACTGTTGACTGTACAGTACATCGTCTGCTTGCTTATTTGAATAACAAGAGCAGCTGGGATATACTGCTTTCATTATTTACTTAAACTATTTGGATTTTTTTTTTCTCTCACAGTGTTACCATGTGCCCTACACTTCTCTAAACATGTTTTTGGGCGGTGACCAAAAAGACAGAGACTCAGCAACTGGCTACAGTAAGACGCATCCACAAACATTTTCAATGCATCTGCAATTAGAAGTTTTCAATGAAAGACAGAACAAGAAAAAAATGATAAGAGTACGATTTCAATTAGGTGGGACTGGAATAGATTGGTGTAAACTATTGTCTTTAATAATAAACCCCAAGCCATCCAACAAGTACTTACATTTTTTCATTTGTTTTATTTCAGATTCAACAATTATGTTGTATTGTGTTTCTCAGTAATCTTTTATTTAGGCCATTAATGGTTCTTTTTTTCCATTAATGGTTCCTTTTGAGTATAAGGATCAGGATAGAGATTCTGACCTAGAAACACTTGGCACATGGCACCCTGGATAGGACAATAATACATTACTGGGCACTCATTCATGAATCGATTCACATTTTTGGAGGCTTTTGTATGGCGCAAAGCATTCAACCTGTTGTGGGGGGATGTGACTTTAAATCCTGACTTTAAATCCTGATGATACCACAGCCTGTTTTGCTCTATAAACATAAGGCTGGATTTGCTTCTGAGTGGGCATCTTACCATTCATCACATTTCTCCTGTTAATTGCAGCAATCAATCTGTGAGCTCATATATGCAGAAGAGTCCAGAGAATGCTTTGGTCCAAGATTGTGATGCTGCATTGTAATGCAGCACGAGTTTTAAAAGGTGAAAAGATGAACCATGTGCCAGTTTCAAACTTCCTGGTTGTAAAGAAGGGGAGAATTGAGTAACAGGTCAACACATGGAAAATCTGCACAGAGAGCAACTTTGAAATTCTGTATGTGTCATGATTAAAGCAATATGTAAACAAGAAGTCTGTAATGTAAATGACCTAGAAGTACATAAATGGGCAGGTTTCTATGAAACGCTAGTTAACGTGCATTATATTTCCTGTTTCGTGTAATGAGTAGGAAATGTCTTGCTCATCTGATTTGCCTAGTTCTACAGATATGCCAGTCTGTTCCGTCATAAATATAATCTCTTAATCTTTGTTTATATTTATTTTTAATATATGGTTGCTTGCGATTTCTTCAAAGTTGCTATTGTAAAGATCAAATTAGCTTACATAGGCAATATTTTTTATATTTGTATTTTTGTTGGCCTGCCTCTTTATCTCTTCTTCCGTCATCCTGCAGGGATGGGAATGGAGATGTTTGCGACATTGGCAGGAGCCACCATTCAGGGACAGATTGTAGGGGTGTATCATGCTAAAAAAGTGCACGCATGCAGTGAGTTGAATGAAAGTCAGGCTTTCGTCGGAAACCACTCGTCTTCGCTGTACCAGAACTCTACCTCTCCTTTCACGAACCCACTGCAGGATACGGTGAGACCTGCACATACAGTAGGCCATATTTTACATAATGTACGACTTTTAAAACAGAAAGACGACCTAGTCTTCAGTTACAATTGAACATTTGAATGTTTATAAACTGCTTTAGATTGCATAAGCACAAAGTGCTTTTTTTAATTAATTCTTTTTACATATACTTTTACTTTTTACATATACATTTAGCAGATTCCCCTAAACAACGCATGTCTGACAGAAGAACTTTAAAATGCTAATTTTAGCTTCGACCTAAAATCCTGAATACTCCTGAAAGTACTGTAAATATACTGTTATGGTTGTTATGAGGACCATAAAAACAATCATATCTATTGTAACAAGACATTTACAAGATGTATGGCTATTTTTTCCCTTTAACTACTGTAAAGCTGACTTGATATGTATTTTCTGAACACCTTTGTGGTCTGTCACATGCAATATTAAACAATAACTGTAAATTTTACCACGCTTGAGGAAAACAGTCCAATATGGTATTTAATTTTTGCCCCACATTTGCATAATATTTACATTTGTTTATGTGGCAGATGATGTTATCTACTGCAGAGGAGCCCAAAATTTTACTATGACGGGGTTGAAGATGAATATTGCATTAAAGAAAAATATTACAATCCCATATATAGCATAAAGGGACAAATACAAGGTCAGCACTGGCAAACATTGACTCTTAGTTTGGGAATCTCTTATCTATAACAAGTGAGACCAAACGTAGTCAGTGCACAGACTTATTCAGGTATAAGTGAAATGGGTGCTAATTTTGGATTAAATGAACCATAAATAAATAATGCAGAAACACACTGCTATGGGGTAGCATGTCACGTTTTACTCCATGCAATATGGTCAAGAACAAAGAACAAATAATAATGTTTCAATATTTATCCACATCTAAAAAGTACAACTTTAACATATATTACCTACCAAACAGATAAAAAAACTCTGCAATCCATATTAAGAAAGTATGGTTGTCTTTCATAAGTATTCATTCTCTAAATAGACTTAAATGGCATTACATAGCATAAAACTATTCAAAATGCAAAGTAATAAAGAAGCAGGTGGAAATAGTTTGCAGAAGGATTTACAAATTAAACAAATTGGATATTCTTTTTATTATTTTATTATGAAAAAAGACATAGGTATATATTTAGTTTTTAGGCTTGCTAATAAGATTAATACATTGCTCTTTCCTCTTCCTTAGAGGAATAATGTAGACTAGCTTTTTCTCAGTGGTTTAAATAAGATGGTTTTAATACAGAACAGGGGTCTCAAACTCAAATTACCTGGGGACACAGGAGGCAGAGTCTGGGTGAGGCTGGGCCATATCTTACCAGACGTTATTACTAACAGTTCTTTAACTTCAATGGGTTCTTCTGAACATGAACTATCCTGAACATGAATGGAGCATTGAAGAACATGAATGGTTCTTCAGAACATGGCTTCTCTTGCTTACTTCTTGCTGCCTAAGACCGGGCAGCACTTCCTCTCACAGAGCTGAGCCACATTTGGCTTGAGGGAGGAAGCAGTTGAGACCCTCAGTATGGCTTGAAGATGATCGTCACTAAGTCTGGCCCTGTACTTGGACTTATTTGTACAAAAAATAAAAAACTTTTTGTACAAATATGTGATCTCATTATGCCTTTCACAATGACATTAACATCATGACATTTGTAGATGGTAAAAAGTACCCGGATGGCAAGCGCAAAAAAAGAAATTATATGCAGTTACAGTGGGAACCATTACTTATTTATTACATACAAACAATGGTTTGCACCCACGGAAGCATTATTTACTGGCTATATTTTCTATAATAACCCTATTGATTCAGCTGTATGTCCAAGCCAACACCGGTGTTCCGTTGACTATACAACCAAGGCAAGCAAGCCCCTGATGAGGCTTTCAACCTGATTCCGAAGCGGGACGGAGGGTGGGAGCTAGCTTAGTCGGATCATCAGCGCTGGCCGTTAATTTGCACATTCATCATGATAACAAATCATCTGCATTGATAGTGGCGATCATATCGAACTTTCAAACAAATCAGCCCATTTCAAATGATGTAAAAACAAAATACAATCCGCATGACGCCAAATCATGCAGCTTGACTCAGACTCAGCTAAGTGATGTTACACGGACGCCTCCATAGTTGTGAAATGTTTCTCTGCTTGCATCAAATCCCGACGATGGCCCGTCCCTGGGAACCACATAGTCCACTGTGATTGGTTGGTTCAGCTCCAGCTTACACAAAAAAGGAACCTTCCACACACAACGCAGTAAAGTGCCATTACCGGACATCTTGCACCTTTACACTTGGTCACTTCTACACACTTCTACATCTTACACACTATTTTTATATTTTGATATATTTATATAGATGATCTCCTTTTCCTTTTTTTTACTTTTACTCTTTGTTTATATATTTTTATTTTATTCAAAGTTTTCTTCCCTTATCCATATTATTTATGTCTAAAATTATATTTACATGCTGGATGGTCGTCAATAAACATTTCACTGCATGTTGTACTGTGTATGTATGTGTATGTGACAAATAAAGTCTGAATCTTCATATAAAACACGTGGGCCGCACTAACATTAAACACAACACAACATATTGTCTCGCGGCTGCAATTTGAGTTTGAAACCCCTGATTTAGAGCAAAGGAAAGGTTAGTTTAAGATGTATAGATTAGTTTTTGCTCATTAATATTTACTCAGTTTGTATCTTTGTTCAACAATAAACCTCTATGTCACAGTATGATACAAAAATAGAGTACAAATTCGCTCTTAAAGGGTTAGATTAGAATTTTAAAAAGAGTATTGTACCTGTAACCTATCATGTATGTTCCATCTAAAATCAAACTTTTGAGTGTTCTACATTTGAGCCCCGTTAGACCAACTGACAACAATTAGACTGTGTTGAAACAATGTAAATGTTGCTCATTTGCTTGTGTTACATTTATATTTAATGTTGTAATCCTACAGAGAAGAGCTTATTTGATTGCTGCATTAGTGTTAGGGGCTCTCTACTTCCTGTGCTGCTGTATCCTATTCCTGGGAGTGAAGGAGCAGTTGGGTAAGTAATGGTATACATTTTTTATGGAAGAGGCAATTGTGTTAAACATCTGTCTGTATCACACCGTCTCATATAGTTACATAGTACAAATTTTACACGTCATGTAATTTTTTTCTATTCAGAATAAATATCGTGTGTTTCCTTGGAACAATAGAATTTTTAAGTGATCCCAATATATATATATATATATATATATATATATATATATATAATATATATTATGTCTAAATATATATATATATATATATATATATATATATATATATATCGTTCATGTTTTTGGACCGGGGGAAACCAGAGAACCCGGAGAAAAAAAACCCTGAGGCACGGGGAGAACATGCAAACTGTTTTGTGTATATATATATATATATATATATATATATATATATATATATATATATATATATATATATATATATATATATATACACACAAGGAAACACACGTGACATTTATTCTGAATAGAAGTTAGAACTAATGATTTTGGTAGAAATAGTGAATGTTTTCTTCAAAAATCCTGCAATATTAGTATGACAGACCTTTCAGACCAGCATGGCATTTGAGCTGTCAAATTTTCCCAGATCATTTTCCTCCATTAGGGCAACGGTTCTCAGCTGTTCAGCATAAAGGGGTTTTCTCCTAATCATTTAGCCGTATAAAATTATAAAATAGTTTGAATTAGCAGCCATATTAGGAGATTGGTGCAGAGGATTGACAATTGCTAATAATAGGCCTCTATTCAAAAATGTTTCATTCTTATTATATAAAATTATATATATTTCTACCTATCTATCTACCTATCTACCTATCTACTATTGTATCTATCTATCTATCTATCTATCTATCTATCTATCTATCTATCTATCTATCTATCTATCTATCTATCTATCTATCTATCTATCTATCTATCTATCTATCTATCTATCTATCTATCTATCTATCATATGTGCATATTTTTCTTTATCAGCACCACTGAGTAAGCTGGATAGAATTCAGGTGTCATATCTAACCGGTATGAAAATGATTGTGAGACATAATCCATATGTGCGACTTGTGCTTGGATTTCTCTTTTCTTCAGTTGCTTTTCAGGTTAGAAACTAAAAAACATTTTTACATTTTTTTATATTATAAAAATGTTTGTTATATTATAGTGTACATACTGTAGCATATTCATACTTTATTTACTCTTTCTGTTGACACATTGTACTACTCTACTGAAGGTGTTGCTTAAATGTATCAATAATATAGT
>JACRUU010000030.1:8124747-8182247 GCA_030449085.1 Kryptopterus vitreolus
TTTTAAACTCTGTCTTGAATTTTGTTTATTTAGTTCATGTAATAATAGTGTAGATAGTTAAAAAAACAAAAAAAACAAATAAGCAAACAAAAAAACATATACCATTTTACATCAACTATTTGTTTTCTAGCCTAGGTGCAAAATGCAACACATTAAATCAAACCTAAGCCTTTAATTCAACTGGTAAAATAATGAGGGAATAGTAGCCATGACTATAATGATGTATTTCTTTCATGGAATTATAGTTAGTTTGTACTTACGTGTAATAGGTTATGTCTTCGTATGAATGAATTTAAAGTTCAGTATTTTTGCACTAAATGATAATACAGCACTGTAAGAATGTAATACACAGGATGTACTACCAAACAAAGACAGCGTTAGAGGCAACGCTAAGACAATGCTCTCGCTATGATCTCAACAGGAACTTAACTGACTGCTTGCCTGAGTGGCACAGCATTGGTGGGCATCTTGTGTTTTGCATGCCCTCATATTTCAACCCTCTAAATTCATATCACTCGTAACCCCAAATTTTTCCTGTAACATCATGCTTTATATATATATATATTATATATATATATATATATATATATATATATATATATATATATATATATATATATATATATATATATTGTTTTTTTTTACGAATAATCAAACTGCAATTACTGAATTACTTGTATACTGGTACACTCATAAGCAGAGGTTCCACTGTATTTTGGTGCTTCACATCTGTTAAAAGAATTGCCAGGATACTGCTGTGTGTGTAGAGTATCATGATTATGTTTAGGCACTGGTGGTCAGGCTAATGGGAAAAGGGAAGTTGAGTGAGGGAAATGATATATAAACACAGTAGGCTAAACTGTGCATTTACAAGAAAATATGTATACAAACTTTCATTTGTTCTCAGCCAAAGTGCCACCTGCATATGAAGTGTGATATCATAAATAAATTGGTAAAAACAGTTAAGCAGACTACTGAGTCCATAGTATGATGATTGATATGCTTCTATGCAAAAGTAATGGTTTTTCACTAAAATATACATTTGACTTCTAGTTTTTCTTCTTTACTTCTAGACTGAAAAATTGACCTATTTTATACTAGATATTTTTTACATTTACTGTTGAAATAGGGTTTCTGTGAAGAGTTCTACTTGCGTAGAAGGTAATGGCAGACAACCTTATCCAGAGTTATTTACATTTTAAGGGTTAAGAGCTTTGCTCAAGGACCGAATAGTTGAAGTATGAGTTTGAACCCAACCTTTCCATCTTTCAAAGCTACCACTTCGGAGCAAGCCGATGTCAGAGTGTGGGTTCTTTATGGACATCCTTCCATCCTTCCTTCTTTAATATGTTTGGAATATCTTTATGTCTTTCTCAGTATGACTGCCTTGGATAATGATAGAAAACACTGTGTGTGTTGATGAATGTACAATGACTGTATAACACCCACAATGCCTTAGTAAACGCCTTGTTACTATAGGGTTGGCTTAAATGTATACGTTTCATCTAATCGAAGTCAGATAAAAACTCGTATATGCCGAATCATGCTGATCCACAATAAAGTTATTGTATGACTAGTAGTGCAGCAGTGACTAATGCACTTATTTCAGGCCCCAGGCACCAGACACGTCACACAGCCAAGCAGGAAGTTAACGGTGGAGTTTCCATTCCTCCTCCAAGAGCCGATACCGAGCACTGAATACGGCTTTGTCCGCGCTCACCGCGTTTCTTACCAACAAATCTCTCTGTTTCGCCCGGGAATCGACAAAACAGGACGTTAAACGTAAGATGTTCGCATTTATTTCATCTTCGGTTCGGATCGCTAACTTAACCACATAACGTTAATGCTAACGGTAGTGACCTGGTGTTAACTGAGCAGCTAGTTAGCTAGTAAACACAGCTAGCGGAGCAGGAACTCGGAGCCGAGGTTTATTTTACGGAGGAAGAAAAAAGGTGTTTATATATATATATATATATATATATATATATATATATATATTATACTATATATATATATATATATATATATATATATATACGATTAGTACAAAAAGTTAACCAGGATAAAGGAATTAGCAGTGCTTGACCGGATAACTGGTCACTTTGCATAACCGTAAAGTAAAACAGTATAGACGACATCCATGAACAAATAATGTTTAAAAAAAGAAAAAAGGATGAAATGGTTTTTGTTTTGTGCAACGCTTCTCTAAGAAGTAAGTAAATAAGCTTTTCAGGTAATATCCAAAACAAGCTGCATCAGTAATGCGTAGGGTTTGTTTTTTTGTGTGGGCGGGTGTGCGCGTGCGTGCGTGCGTGCGTGTGTGTGTGTGAGGGAAGGTGTGAGAAGAAAAGTTTCCTGTAAATGCCATGTTTGTCAGGTGGAAATCGGGAAAGGGTTGTGGCTGAAACGGAAATGTGTGCGGAATGACGGCGGTCAGGTGGCTGATAGATTCTTCTTCCAGGGTTGTGGAGATGATTTTGGATCCACAGGGCGTTTAGGAAGGGACTTTCCCCTTTTGGTGACATCATGGAATCCGGTCATGCTGGGATTCTTGATTACTTTATAATAAGTTTTGGAAAAGACACGAAACCAGTTCTGGCTTTTCTTTAGACTTGGTCCTGTGCCATAGGGAAAAGTATTTGTCATGAAAGCCTCTCATTCAGCCTTCTTGAAATAGGCATTTGGGTGGCACATTTTTATTTTATTTATTTATTATAAAAAAAAAACTATAATACATAATACTTCAGATTGGAAGTTGCATCTAAATCTTTTGAAATGTTTTTTCTTGCAGTGAACTTTCTTAGATGATGTAATCCTCAGTCGGCATAGTAGTAGTTCACTAATTAATTTTGTGTGCTGTTGATAAAAACCTGGTCACAATAAAACCTCCAGAAAAATACAAGTTTGGATTTCTTAAGCAAATAGTTCTTTACAAAAGTCTCATTAATCATGACCTTTTTTAAAGAAAGATTTTTGTTCTAAAGCGTGGGCTGTGTTGACAGAACACACCCTGTATATTGGTTACACATCAGCTGTAATATACAGTTTTTGCCTCGTAGATGATTGTCATGAAATGGCATCAGACCACTTCCAGTCCGAACACAGCCCATTTAATGTATGTAGTCTTCCAATGCCAGTTGCTGCATATTTGACACATACCATAGATTATATGGGAGGCACTAATTGTGCAATTATAGTATCTGCTTGAAAGGAGAAAAAAACCTTACAATTTTTATGATTGTAAATAAATTCAGCCAACAAGGAGTTTGATTTAGATTAAATTCAACTTTATTGTCATTGTGCAAGGTACATGTAGAGAGCCAATGAAATGCACTTAGTATCTAAGCTGAAGTGCATAAGTGGCTTATTACACTAAATAGAAGAATAAAATAGGTCCATAATTAGATAGTCGATATGGTATAAATAGATGTCATATGTCATCTAAATTGAATCTTAGATTCAATTTATATGACTAGATTTTTAGACAAAATTCAGTTTTTGATTTGGGAAAATGTGTCCGGTATTTCTACCTTTTTTTTTTGCCGGTATTTTGGGGCTGCCGCTGTTGTGTGTAGCTCGCAGCAACACACATCGCTTCACTATTCAACGATGTGGTTTTGTTTGAGGTGCTAGAATAGATTAGGCGTGCTATATGGTACCTTTATTTCGTACCTTTAGTTGCCACAAATTCTACACATATTTTACAGCGGACATTGGCTTGGTGAATGTCTGAAGTAGCAAACCTGAGTAGAATATGCAGTGAACTGTGCTAAGAAATGACATGATCCCGTAAATATACACATGATTGTATGATGCAGTATAAACATAATAAATATGGTTGTAGTATACAGAAGTGCTAATGATAATAATGATATGGATGGCTCTGATAAAGTAACTTAAGCAATAATGTCTACATTTTGAATCATTTCTCAATAGATGTGCTTCCAAATTTACAATATACTTCTCCTTTTCTTTCCTTCATTGAGTAATTTAGGTAAGGTCAGTGAGTAGTACCCAAGCTTCCTAGTAAAGATACCTCCTCAGATGGTTTGAGGGGAAAAACAGCACTCATGCCAAAGAATGGTTAGAGAAGTAAATGCAAATACAACTAATGCAAAATATTTGTACACACTGAACACACAGCGAACACAAAATCTCTCTACTTTGTAAATTATGAGACCTCCTGTGTCATGGGACACTTGAGTGGTATGAGATTTACATTTTAATGGCTTATTCCTGTTTATTGTTTGACATAAAAATGTAAATTATAGTCTATAACTGTGGTTTCATCGCATCCTGTCAGACCCCTCAGTAAATGGGTTCTGATACCAAGCTGAGATACATCTAATGCAATGTAATATGAAGCGAAAATGAAGTAAACATATGAATCATCCAAATTGTATTCCCCAAAAATGTAAGATTTAACTAGCTTTTAGACAATTAGAAACATGTTGCTTGCTAGCATGTTTTCAATAGTTGCAGAAAAGTAAAAGTAAATACTCTATGGCTCATTTTATCTCAGGCTGAGGGGTCCTTATATACTTGCATTACATTTAAGCAAATTTAATATTAGCTGTAGTAATGGCATTGCAGACTTAGTTGGCCGAGTTGACCGTGCACGCCAACAAGAAATAGAAGTCATCTTTTTATCATATATCTGAGATTGACGGGGACTGAGCTTTGTCACCCGTAGTGGCAGGCTGTGGTCTTAGATGATGGTCATCAACTGTGACTCTCTTGATGAGTTTCCTGTTTTTCCTCTCAAGCACTTCCTGAATCAGTTTCTAGAAGAAATTTGCACACTGTTAACCCAGGTTTTGCTGATAATGCGCTTCTTGAGCAGCATACCAATGAGTCTGTAAAATGGCAGCATGCATCTCAGACATCGGTGCGCTGAATCATTGCAGTACTAAGAGCCATGAGGATAATGCACTTAATCGGGACAAAAGGTCTCTTGTTATAAAGTGTTGATGGGACTTATTTTATGCAGAGAGATCAAATTGTAATGAAGTGGACTCGCCAAATCTTTGGCTTGAACTGCTGATATCTGCAAGTGCATTGAATCCGAGCAGGGGCTAAATTGAAGATTTAAAGATTCTTCTTATTCTTTATGCTCTCTATCCTCATTTGCAGACATCATTTTTGGGTGCTGATCCTAGGCCTCACACTTCTGATAATATTATATTGGATAATATAAAATCACAAAAGAGGAACGAGGAGATTCAGTTTGCGGATAGATTTCCAAATACCTGGGGTATACCAATACTGTGTCACAAAGAAAACCCTCATCCATTCTCAAGAATGCAGTAAGCTTTTTCATGTGCATAACCTCAGTGCAAATTGCATAGGGATTGAAACTAATACGTAAGCGCCTACAAAGCCTCCTGTCATACACTAGGAATACTCAGGAAGCAGTAAAGCTATACTGTGTATGATTTGCCTTTTTTGCCTGGTCTTTCATCTTCTTTAATTTCTTTGTCCTGGGAGGGGTTATGGTGGATCTGGAAACACTTCCAGGTGAACACCTTGAATGATTCATCTAGTTCATACAATGACCCAGTTCTGACGTCGCTTAGATGTAGATCTTGTGACAGTATGAATCATCAGCTGACCAGGGTGTGGATATTTATTGCTCTTCAAGTTAACAATCATGCTAAAACTATTGTAGAACCGAATGTATAAGAAAAGAAAGAACACCGATTATCTAATAGAAATACACCCCTGTGAGTGATGTTCTTTTTGAACACTTTTTTTCAGTTTTATGTCTGCTTTTTTGACTTAATGTGAGCGGATTGTTTTGCCTGGGGTATGAGCTCATTGTCATTATTTGGTTTCATTTTTATTTCCCCAGTGTTCTTGCTTATCTTGATACTGTGCTTGTCGGTTTAGAATAGGGTAATGCAATGCTGAGTCATGTAACTTTTCAAGTTTCACTGAAGGTCACTTTTATGTTTGCTGTTGCTCCAAGTGATCCTGATAACCCATAAGAACTTTAATTTCTCTGAATATGTTGCTCTGTCTTTCATGGATTAATACTATGTATGATTCACTTTTTTCTAAGAAGTCTTTATTCATTGTACCACAGATGAGATCAATAGTTTAGTCAACTGTAGAGAAGACATACTGTGTAAAAAAAGAAAAAAAAATACAGAATATCATGCAGTTTCTTAGATTGGAGGAAAGTACATGTGTGTAATGTATTCAGCTGTGCAGTAGGAAGGAACTTTGGAAGTCGTAAAAACTAATTAATATCTAAATATTATAATATTTCTATATCTTACTATTAATATATCTTATTTGATTTGATCAGAAATTTGTTTAAAAAACTGCATGCGTTGTCAGCTATGTCAGACATATACTGACTGGCAGTGTAATATTACCCATTGATGAACTCAAAATATTCTCCATTACCTTGTCTGAAAGCGACGGATTTGCATGAGTGAAGCTCATGTGATCATGGGGATGGGGTGGGGCTTCAAGGCAGTGTTGGTAATATAACATGTAAATGTCACTGTACATTGTGGCAATGTAATAACATTTAAGGAGGATAATATCAGTATATTGCACAAATCTGTTTTATAACATTAATTGTAAGAGCTTACTAAAAGTTACAAACTTCATTCATAATAAATAGGGAGTATTTTATGCAAATGTTTTACACGCACACCTTATCAGAACAGATCTTTTCTATGTAATAATTATCTCTCCAGATACCAGTAATGCAAAATCAGCGTTACTGCTTTAAATAAGACCTTATCGGAGTCACATAATTAAAGACTCAACCATAAAACATTATCTTAGAACCAGTGTTTTAAAGAGATTGCAGTTTGTTTTTCTCCCTCTCCATCTTGTGCTCTCTCTGTCGCTCTATCTCTATATATATATTCTCTCTGGTTAAGTGTTTTGTTGAGACCAAAATAAAAATGAAATAAAGGCTTACCATCATGGCAGTCAGCAGTTTCTATAGAGAACAAAAACCTACTGTATGTGCAGAAGTATTCAGTGGAATCTCTTTGGTTACAGCAGAGTAAACCACAAAACTATGTAAGGTGGTAAATAAATGTGTCGGAGGTCTGATAGCGGGTTGGGTACATATTATGGTTACAAATAATTATTAGTTAATAATTAGTTATTTCGTTGCACGGCTGCTTTTTCCCCGCCCTTTCTTTTTCCAGCTGAACATGAATGTTTCACTAGAACTAAATGTGTTATTTGTGCATGGAGCTGCATGATGAAGGAGGAAACAGGAAGAGGTTGGCTTATCATTTTGTAAGTGCAGCGGACCATTTGTGCTGTGATCTGTGTCACGGATTGTGTAACACGTTGACAATATTTTGGTGAAGCAGTGTGCCAAGCAATTCAGTGTGACGTCCCCTGAATTGGATTTTAGTTTAGTTTTTCACATATCGAATTATGCCTGTATGCCTGTGTGTGTGTGTGTGTGTGTGTGTGGTGTATGTGTATGTGTATGTATGTGTATGTATATGTGTATATATATACTATATCTGATATATATATATATATATATATATATATATCTATATATATATATAATGTATATGTATGTGTATGTATGTATATGTATATATAAAACATTCATTAGTAATATCTCTGTATTATGCTATTTTAAATAATCTTAATTTCTTATGTCTTGCTTGCTCTTTTTTTTTTGTCTTTTTGCAGCATGTCGCTCTATCCATCTCTGGAGGATCTGAAGGTGGACAAGGTCATGAGGGTAATAAACTTTGATAGTATTTATAGTATTTTTTTAGCAAGGTCGGCTTAAAGAAAAACAATTTATTAAATATTTATTCATATTAAATATTCACCCCTGGAATGTTTCATTTAAGAAACTAAGGGCTGAGAGACCAGCCTTATCTGTGCTTTGTTTAAATTACTATCTTTTACGTAGATGTATATTTTCACTGACAGGCACAAGCCCAGGTTGCCCAGTCTACTTCCTCTGCTCCAGCTGTCACTGAGGGTGCATATCAGCCTGTTGTACAAGGCATGCCAAGCTCAAGTAAGTCATTAGCTTCCTCCTTTTGGTTGTGTGTGTGTGTGTGTGTGTGTGTGTGTGTGTGTGTGTGTGGGTGTGTATGTGTGTGTGTATGTATATATAGTGTATATATATATATATATATATATATATATATATAGCTATATATATATATATATCTATATATATATATATATATATATATATATATATATATATTTTTTTTAATCCATTACGAAGCACAATGGCTTCATCTTAGTCCCTCATTCAGTCAACAGAACATGATTTCGGGGACTAGGAAAAATAGAAGTGTGTGTGTGTGTGTGTATATATGTGTGTTGTGTGTGTGTGTGTGTGTGTAGTATATATATATAGATATATAGATATATATATATATATATATATATATATATATATATATATACCACACACACACACACACCACATACACACACACACTTCGCTATTTTTCCTAGTCCCCGAAATCATATTCTGTTGACTGAATGAGGGACTAAGATGAAGCCATTGTGCTTCGTAATGGATATAAAATGCCCCGGAGACAATAATAGCTTGACACAATTCTACTTTTTATTTTTTGTGTACTTGTTTTTCCACTTATTCCCACTTTCATCGACAATTGCACCGCTCGAGTCCACTTACGTCCAAGTGCAAGAAACTATTCGAGAGTGAGAACAGTGGAATGTGTGAATATGAGGAGGAGTTTTGTATTCCTTCTTTTATTTCTCTCCCTCCCTCTCTCGCTCTCGCTCTTAGACACACACACACACACACACACACACACACACACACACACACAGGTTGGCCGCAGCAACTATGGGTCTTTTGTTTACACTAAGCTGAACTAACTTTATGTAGTCATGGAGACTTCATTGGCAGCTCTGTATAAGAAGGGGAGAGGTGGGGGGGTTCCTTCCTTTTTTCTTTTCCTTATTTTTTTCCTCCCCTTTTTCCTTTATTTCCCCTATGAAGAAGGGGAATGATTCTATTTCTCATATAAAGTCTTTTACTTTTTCCACGTATTCCTTTTACTCTGTTGTTCTGTCTGTTTCAGCACCCATAATAAAACTGTGTGCTTCAATCATCAGTTCCTCTCACATGACCTAACGTTAATTATTGATTCACTGGTGATAATGCTTTGGTCCGGTTCTTTTACATAACAAACAAAGGTTTGCTGCGTAATGTCAGTCTGCTACACTATTAGAATTAGAATGGGGTCATGTGGGAATGCTGGACAAGAGTAAGAATGCATACACTGTAGGAACTACAGGATTAGATGATTAAATTATAGACGTGCTTAAAAAAAAACAAAAGGCTTTACCTGACCTGGGTTGAGTCTTTTAGCTAAGAAATGTAGACAACTTTGATTAGCCTTACACATATGTTTTAGGCTTGCCAGTCCTATAACTCATTAATAGTTGACAGAAATAAGGATGTAAAACATAACTGTCAATTTAGGTAACAGATCAAGGACGGAAAATATGTCGTCCTATAATGAATAATTAGCGTTTAAATTAGAGAAAGGGATGAGAAAGGGATGAAGTGAATGGTTTATCAATCGTGGTGCATTGTTGTTCCTTGTGTGTGTGAGAAGAGTGTTTTTCTAGAAGAGCACGATCGTTTGCGTCATTATCTGTCGATTCTTTTTTTTTTTTTTTTTTTTTTTTCCTACTATAATGGGAACTTGTGCCCTATTTCGTCTCTTCTCTAATTCTTCAAGGTCTTTACCCAAACTTGGAGGAGCTGGGAGAGTATATGGGACTCAAACTCACCAGTGATGAGGTGCAGAAGAACTTGGCTCTTATCCCAGCTGCGGATAATGTGAGTCTCTGTGCGATGTGTGTCTCTGTGTTTGTCTCTATAAGGATTATTTCATTATGTGTGATTATATGCATTTTGATTTATAGGATATGATTTGTTAACATTAATACACTCATCCTAAAATGTTATACATTTTCTAGTAACAGATCAAATTTGTGCTCATTTAGTCCATGGGTATTAGTAAACTCAGGGTTGGAAGACTTAGCTTACAGTCAGTGGTCCAATTCATCCCAGAGACATTCAGGTGGCTTAAGGCCAGTGCTCTGGTGAACACCACATTATTCCCATTTTAATCAAATTTGCATAGAATGCACCATTGTTATTTGTCTGTCTGCGTCTGTTTGTCTGTGTGTGTCTGTCTACCCATGTTCTTTGTGCCAGCATCTATTTGAAATGAAAGAGCTAAATAAACATGTCTAGGACATAGATATGCTCCTTATCCAATGTGTTTCAATACTGTGTTTTTATGAATGGAGAATTATATCATCATCTCTCCCCTGATATTGGTCTTGTGTTTTGTTTGTTATTTTGGTCAGGTTAGATCTGCTTTATGAGTTTTTTTACTCTGCTGATGGCTCGTGGCAGAATGAGAAGCAAATGTTATTGAGACACAAAGTTTTCCTCTTATAAAATGCATCTGGAAATTATTCAGTGTCTCATTTGTTCCACATTTTGTTACAGCCTCATTCCCAAATTGATTCTTATTTTTCCCAAAATGTCTACAAACATTACCCCATAATAACAGCGTGAAAGTCGTTTTTGTTTGAAATCCTTACAAATTTATTAATGTCCATAAATATTCACAGCCTTTGCAATGGCGCTCAGAATTGAGTTTTCGCTGATAATTCTTAAGATGTTTCCACGAACTTCATTGGCTGGACGTGATTTGAAAAGGCACACACCTTTCTATATAAGGTCCCACATATAACAGTGCATTTCCTGGCACCAATCAAGCCATCAAGTCATGAACCCCAAGCAATTGTCTGTAGACCTCTGAGACAGGATTGTATCAGATCTCGGGAAGGGTATAAGGATATTTTAACTCAACTCAACATATATATATATATATATATATCTATATATATATATATATATATATATATATATATATATATATATATATATATATATATATATAGAGCTACATAATGAAACAGAGTTAAGTACTAGAGCAGGTTCCTTCAGTACAGGAAAAATACACACAACTCAAAATAGCACAGATGAGTGAACCTGTATAATATGCATAATATGTTAAATAGTACAATTTAGACAATTTTTACAACTTTGTTGTAACAGTAGCTCACAGTTGAGTGTGTGCGTCTGTGTGAGTCCGGTTCAGTTCTGTGTGCTGAGAAGTTTGATTGCTTGAAGGGGAAAATTCTGTTGCACAGTCTGGTTGTGAGAGTCCGTATGCTTTGGAACCTCTTTCCAGATGGTAAGATTGGGAAGAGTGTGTGTGACGGGGGTGTGGGGTCGTCCCCAGTTTTTGCAGATGCAGCGTGTGGTGTAAATATTCATGACAGAGGGTAGAGAGACTCCATTGATCTTCTCGGTCGTCCTCACTATCCACTGTAGGGTCTCGCTATCCGAGATGGTGCAGTTCCCAAACCAGGCTGCGATGCAGCTGTTCAAGATCTGTCTCAATGATCCCTCTGTAGAACATACTAAGGACGGGGGACCTGGTGTTGAGTGAACTGGTGAGGTTGTTTCCCCGGTGAACACCAAGGAATTTGGTGCTTTTAATGATCTCCACAGAGGATTTATCGAAGATCATCGGAGAATGGTCACTCTGTGCTCTCAACAACAATCCCTTTAGTTTTGTCATCTTACAAAGACAGGTTGTTGGCTCTACATCAGGTTGATAGATGATGGACCTCTTCTCTGTATGCTGACTCGTCATTCTTGCTGATGAGATCCACCATGGTCGCGTCACTGACAAACTTGACAATATAGTTGAAGTTGTGTATTGAACACAAGCGCTAGTCAGCAGATGGATCACCTGGATGCCCAGCCACATGCACTGCAGTTTGGCCCTTGCTGTTCTTAAGGGTGTCTTGTCCCCCGTTCTGAAGTCGAAGTCTCTGGATTAGGACAGTAATGAATCCTTGAGTAACTACAGTAATTAAATTACAAAAATTAATCGAGGCAGATTAACGCACCTCAATGATTTGTTAGGTCCAATTAACTAAACACCGAGCACTGTGTTTCCCGCGGACCATTGTTACTGATGCATCACCAGCTGAATGTGGAGGGCTGTGGACAGGGTAAGAGAGGAACATTTGGGATCACTTCAAAATAAAACAAAGAAAATACAGTAGAGTGCGGATAACATTTATAAACAAATTTTAAATCTATGTAAATTTATATTTATCAGAATATAAATAATTTGCTTTCTATTTATTACAAGAAAAGTTAAAGTAAGGAAACACTCCCATATTCAAGTTATGAATAATGGACAAGGCATTTTCACTTCTGCTCCTCCGCTAGCCGTGTTCACCTGAACACATGACTACTCTGTGTAATTCTGAAATTAAAAAGTAATGTTGGCAGGAAAAAAATGTCTTGCATTCTGCGATCATTAAATATTCTAGATAAAAAAAAAAAAACATCTGTGAGTCACGTGCATACTGAACCATGACTCGTGATCTGAATGGATCAGGGATCAACCCTGAGCTAGTATGTTGTTATTATTTACATACCGTGCGTTTAAAAAGTCCCTCCGCAAGTGGCATGTAGAGCTTATTTTTTAAACTGGTGTTAAATACATGCATTTAGTTCGTGGAAAATTTCAAGCAGCTTTTCTGGAGAAAGGAATACCACATCATTATACTGTGATAAATAAATACATTTATTAAAAAAACAAATATGAGTGATATGGCACTTTTTGAATGCACTGTATTTCTATTTTGATGTAATATGGCAGTTACATTTTAAGATTTTAAAGATTTTTCTTAACAAAAAAAAATATTTTCAGAAACCTGCCTTGTTTTCTTTCTCGTTAATATTATTCTTTAATAAAGAAAAACGATTTCTTGTACAATTACTCAATTAATCGATGGAATTATCACAATAATACTTGATTACTAAAATAATCGATAGCAACAGCCCTACTTTAGCAGCGTACGCACGTTTGTGGTTGTTCACAGCTTCTGATTGGAGCGTCTAGTGATGGTCTTGGCCAAAGTCATGTCATCAACGGACTTACTGATGTAGCTGCTCAATGATGACATGTTCTCCTCCATCTTCCTCAAAAAATTCTGCCACATCGAATATACCAGTGAGCAACTGGACTTCTCCATCTGTAATTGCATGATATTTAAAACCACAAGTGCTCTTCCTAGAGCAGGCCTCCTTGTCCAAATGGAGCAATCAGGGGTAAAGGGCTTTAGTCTTCTTTCTCTGTGGAGTGAGAAGAACCTTCACAAAACACAACCATCTCTCTAGCAATCCACCAATCAGGCATCTATGTTAGTGTAGCGAAGACACTCTTCAGTATAAGACACTTGACAGAGGCACGAAAAGGCACCTGAAGTATTCTCAGACCATGACAAACAATCAATAATCATTTTGGCCTGAATGGAAAGGGTCATGTTTGGAGGAAACCAGGCACCGTTTATCACCTGGACAATACCTTGCCTACAGTGAAGCATGGTGGTGACAGCATATTGCTATGGGGATGTTGGTCAGCTGCAGGAACTGGGAGACTAGTCAGGCCCAATGGAAAGATAAATGCATCAATGTACAGAGATATTTTTGATAAAAAAAAAAAACCTGCTCCAGAGAACTCTGTACTTCAGACTGGGCGACAGTTCATCTTCCAGCTGGACAACAGCCACGATAACAAAAGAGGGGTTACAAAACAACTATGTGAATGTCCTTAGGTGGCCCAACCAGAGCCCAATCATCTTTGGAGAGATCTGAAAATGACTGCTCTGATTCTCCCCATGCAACCTGATGAAGCTTGAGAGGTTCTTCAAAGAAGAATGGGAGAAACTGCCCAAATGTAGATGTACCATGCTTGTAGCATCATACTCAGAAAGATTTGAGGCTGTGATTGGTGCCAAAGGTGCTTCAACAAAGAATTGAGCATATAAATACTTGTGTATGTATTTTTTGTTTATTTTTTTTTCTTTACATTTGTTTACATTCCAAACTAACTTGTCATTGTGGTGAATTGTTTTGTAGAATTTCGAAATAAGGCTGTAAAATGTGGAAAATTAAGTGCTACGAATTCTTTCTTGATGCACTACATGTAGTTCCTCCCCAAACAAAGTTGAAAGAGCACATCTGTATTGGATGTCTCATAGATATCGGATATTTACAGGACGCACATATGAGAAATAAACATTGACTGTACATAACATGAGATATAAGTGATAGTAAAAGACTTTCATATAAGAGGGTGATACTTTGTCTTACTCACGTTTGCTGTAAAAGTGCCAATTATCTGTAGCAGGTTGCAGTGCCATCGGGAATAGGGGGCATGGTACGTCCAGTGACGGGTGCAGATGTGGGCATCAGGAGAGCAGAAATTCGCCCAGGCCTGAGGGAGGTCATCCTCTGCAAAGACCAGGATCGCAAGGTTGGCCTGCGGCTAAAAGAGATAGACAATGTGAGTAAATCTTATTAGCATGCAGTGAGAGTAATGGGTTCTGTTGCACATCAATGAGATTCTAAGGTAACCCTTGGTGTTGTGTGAAGATAAGTTGTTTACTAACAACTAGGAAGTGCCTTCAAATCCAAACCTATATACAAAGCTCTTAAAAGAGATTATTTGACTTCTATAACTGCCACTCTTTTTCCTTCTAGGGTGTGTTCATTCAGCTGGTGCAGGCGAATTCACCTGCCTCTCTGGCTGGACTGCGTTTTGGAGACCAGGTCCTGCAGATCAACGGCCAGAACTGTGCAGGCTGGAGCACAGACAAAGCCCACAAGGCGCTGAAAGCAGCAGCTGAACAGCGCATTGAGCTTGTGGTCCGTGATAGGTCAGTCCAGTCACTAAACCTAACCCTCTGTGAATGTTAGTTGTTTTTTTTTGTTGTCATTATGAAACATGAGATCTTTATATATTTTGCCCTTAGAAAGTGACTGTATTAGTTAGATTACATTCAGCATCCAACTAGAAGTGCATTTCACGGTGCAGTAATTAGTATATGTAATCAGTATATAACAATATATAATTTGCATATATGTGTGTGTATATCTATATATATATATATATATATATATATATATATATACAGATAATATACATACATACATACATACAGACATACATAACATATACAGAAAAGAAATATATGGTAAATTGCAAAAAAAAAAAGCAAGAGGTAATACAGTGAGCAAAAGAGCAGTCATATCTATAGTGTAACAGTTAACAATGTTTATATAATTTTGACAGTTATACAAAATGGATATAAATATAAAAATGCCAATTTAAACTAACTTGGTGCATACACATTGTAATAAATCTAGAGTCTCCTCCTCCTCTCCCCCCCCTCCCCCCCCCCCCTTGAGTGAGTATTGTTGAGGCCATGCATTAGTACATTTGGTGCTTACCTTTAATCTCTAATAACTTCACAGCCGTAGTCCTGCACCATATTAGTGTTGTCCCTGCTTTGACACAACAACTTCTACAAACAAACGGTCTGTCAGTGGGTCTTGCAGTGAACTAATGCTAACCCCTTTTATGGTTAAGTAAATATTTGACTGCAAACAGTTCAGATCTTGCTGGTATGAGTGTATTCAGTTACACGCGCACACACACACACACACACACACACACACACACACACACACACACACACCACACACACAACACACACACACACACAGTGGGTTGTTGAGAGTCAGTGGTGCCTATATGATCCCCTTGAAAATTTATTTAAACGTTACACAAAAGGAGAATTATTCTGCACTTTGCCTAATTTCCGGCATTTTGGGTCTGGCGCCACCCTGTGGACATTAAACATGCCTGTAATGCGATAACGTTTCTAAATCTTAACTCTGATTAAAAGGGGAGTAAATTTAATGCAACTCTGGCACAATTTAATGCTTGATGTTGACACATGAATCTACCAATTCTTATTGCATTCTTTGCTGACTCTTTTCTTTGTTTTTGCATACAGGCCCTTCCAGCGCACAATCACCATGCATAAGGACAGCACTGGCCACGTTGGTTTTATTTTTAAGTCTGGCCGTATCACTTCTCTGGTGAAGGATGGTTCTGCTGCCCGTAATGGACTTCTCACTGACCATTACATTTGCGAAATCAATGGCCAAAATGTCATTGGACTCAAGGTAACTTTACATAAAATGTGTGTCAAGACTTTCAAGTATTGATATTTTCATATTATTCATATTTTAATCTATTTTGTCGTGCATTTCACCGAGACATCGGTTCTTTTGGTAGTGCTTTCACTTGTTCATGTTGCTTGTGTCCACAGGATCCTCAGATTAAAGATATCCTGAACACATCTCCCACCACCATGACCATCACCATCATGCCCAAGATCATCTATGAGCATATGATTAAGAGGTTAGTGCACTAACAGCAATAACGTTTAGGTTTGTTTTTTTTTTTTTTTTTTTACGTTTTTTTTTTTTTTTTTTTTTACATTTTTTTTCATAACGTTTTTTTTTTTTTTAAACATTAAAAAAATATTCTAAACAATGTCTAAAATATTACATGTACTGGTTTGTTGTGTTCATTATGAACTCGGTTTTAGCACTCAGTGCTAGATACTAATACCTTGTACTTTGTTTTTACAGGATGTCAAGTGGCCTGTTAAGGTCTGCAATGGATCATTCGGTTCCTGAGGTTTGAACATTTCACAACTCCTTCCAGAACATCTGCAAACTCCCGTCAGGCCCTTCTAGCACATGGCTGGTCTGTGTTAGAATTAATCTTTTCGTCAATCATATTCATGTATAACATAAGAAAATTGTCTTTTTCTACTTTAGATGTTCTTGTATATTCTATTTTTTTCTATCCTCCTTGTTACTGTTGCATTGTTTAATTGTATTTTATATGTAACAATAATAATCCCTGAGTATTACTGATTTTGAGATTTTCTTTTATTATTATTATTATTATTTTTTTTTTTTTACACTTGCACCTTTCGTTTAGTTAGTAGGCAATGAAAAATAAGGACTCGGTTTGTTCTTGGGCTTCCGAAGACAGATAAGGATTGTGGGCATTGAGTTCTAAAATTATAAAGTGTCACCCACTATGCACAGGTTTCATCAGTCCGCCTGGTTGAGAATTTCACATTCACACCTTTGTGCCAAGAAGGACTTCCACTGCCAGACTGTAAACAAGCTTCATTTGATAAAACTTTGTTTTAAGAAATATATATTCATTTTAGTTGTCTTTTTGAAATTTATAAATCATTGATTACATTTTCTGCAGTTCTGTAAATTCTATGACAATGTATTCAAATATAGTCTCAACATACTTGTAATAAAAGCAAATAAATGATCGTAGTGTATAATATTGTGTAGTATTTTTGGGGTCCAAAAGTCAACTCTCAAATGTACTGAGGTTCTGGGAGGCAGGGATAGAAAGTGAGGAAAACCCTAAAATGAGCAGAATAGATAAATAGAATATAGCTAAAAGTGCAATCATTTAAAAGCAGAAAGAAAGGGGTGTATATACACATGCTGTTTAATATCGAGTCTTTTTATACAGTGAGTGAAAATGAAAACTAATGAAAAAGTGCACTAAGAGGCCTGTACATTCTAGGAGTACACTTAAAATAGCCGTTTTTACAGTAGGGAATATACTTATTTAAATATATCTGTTGGAAAAACAAATTGACTTGACATTTAAAACATTGAAAGAAACATTTTTATTGTTTCACTTTTGACCTTATTTTTGCACATTGCTTGGAAGTGTAACAATCTACGCAAAGCTAAAAAAAAAAAAAAAAGTACATTGCGCAAACATTCACAAATATCACATGATGCATATGACATTCTATTTTATTGTATGCAGAGACAAACTTACACAAGTTAAAGCTCAGCTTCAACTTACTATATAGAATATCTCTCATACTAGTCCCAAATGTAAAGATCCCAGTGTGTTCAAAGCAATGGCTGGCCTTTGCATTCTAAAAGCTTTTTGCATTGGTATAAGATTAAGAGAGCGATTATTAATACTTCTATACAATAGAGTGATTTGTTTATGATTTTTTGATGGTTGGTAAAACAAAAAGTATAAGAGAGTTTATCAGGGATTAATTATAATTGAATTATTCTGACAAGTTTGGAGAAAGACATTCAGATGATTGCAATGAAAATAAAAGAACCTTTACATACGTTATACATTATAAACGCTCACAAACTGAAGCCCCTCGATAGACGAAGACTCCTTCACAAATTCATACGCATTACTGCAGGTCAAACATACAATCCTTTAGTAGAATATGGCTTTACAGAAAACATTTAAGTCACTTCAATGCAAACCTCTTGCGTGTATCTTGCTATTAACAGCATTGAAGAACATTTAAATGGCTCTTTACTGGCTCGTAAATTAGAGGTAATGGATTTCTGTCAAGTTTGGGCCATCGCATGAACATCCTTTCAAAGATAAATATTACACAAAGGCCACACAATCATTGCGAAATTGACTTCACATGTTCAGTGTCATACAATCACAAACAGCCAGAATGACGCTCGCATATTTACTTAAATCTGCACACCACGTTTTGGTGAATGATTTGTTTCTCAATACACACTGCAAAACAAAACGATTGTCATGTGGTTTCAAAAGGAAGCAGCAAAATAAACGGCTTGAAAATCATATGACGGTTACATAATGTACATGGGAATGCAGAACATGACTAATATATAGTCAACTGACAGCACAAAGTGTGACCCCACACAGAGACGAGTGGAGAGCAAAAGGCAACTAATGAAGGTTGTTATCAAAGATATATACTACAGTAGCGAGACATTCACAAGAAAATATAAACAGTAATTTCTGTCTTATTCTGTTAACTGATTATCCAGTGCTTTATAATTTATGTCCGTGTTTTGTTCACTATTGAGAACGTGTACATTTGCGCAAGTGTGCATGATTTGAGTCCGTTAAAACTGTGGTCTCGGTGAATATTTGCCCTAAAAAATATGAAACATTGCATACACACTAAACTTCAAGTAACTTGATGATAAAGTGAATTTTAGTGCAAGTGATATCAGTAAATGTCACACCACATAGCGCTGATTCAGTCAAAAAGGAACATCTCCATGTGGACACTTTGGTAACACACAACATAGAAATGAGACTATCCATATAATTCCAGTACAGGGACTATTAACAGCTGCAAATTATTGAAGTGCAAAAGAAACACGAGGTGTTCTACAGAAATCTCATATAGACCTGCTATGATAATCTTAATTAAGCATAATTATTATTACTATAAAACATTATACGATTGCTTGTTCTCCATGCATCCTTCAACGCTTTAAACCTAGCCTGCCTAGAGGCCCGTACAAACTTTTCGTTGTGTTTCATTCACTCATTTAGGTTCGGAATAACACAATTGTGTAAATTATGGTCCGTGTTCTTTTTGCCTATGGATTACGCTCTAGTAGGAGAAGCCACCTTGAACACATGTTCTATTTCTATGTGAAGTTTATAAATAGATTATCAGTACTATAATGAGAGAACTAACCATGCACCAACAACTGCGGTTGTTCGGGTGCTTCAGCTACACCGCACAATAACTCAACACAACACAAATACAAACGCACATGTATCAACACACAGAGTGTTTTTTTTTTCCCCTTTAAACCCCTGTCTTATTGGACTGGACCATCGTGTGATCAGGAGACAGGAAGACAGAGAATTATACATTTACTTTGTTTCCTAACCACAATATTGTTCATGTCTGAAAGGACCAACAGCAGTTTGGGTTTAGAGCTCAGATTTTGAAAGTAAAACGTACCGTTTTATAAACCCAGAAAGCACTGACATAATTTCAGCAACGATTTATTGGTAAACACTTCTTACTTTCATCTGCCCTTGATCGGGACTATATAGTATATCAAGACTAGAGCTGTGATGGTTAAGATTTAACTAATAACAAAGCAACAGGGCTCATCTTGCCTCCCTAGCTTCAAATGTTAATTAACACCCCACGGTCTCTGCCAGCCAGTCTGATCTGCAAGCAGCCCTGTGAGCAGCTGGATGATACTCTCTCGGATGCTCAAGGTTTGACTTCATATATTTATGCCTCCTGGCCCGCCTCCACCGGCAGGGTAATGGCGCAGGCCTCCCCCTCGGCGCAGGGAGTGCAAGGCTACGGTGCAGCAACCACGCAGCAATGAGCCAATGTGGTACATCGGATGGCCTCCACGCTGTGGGCCTCGACACAGCCAAGCTACTGTGGGTACGACTGGCACTGCCACAGCTAAGAGATCCACTAAAAAATGACGGCTCCAGTAGCTCTTTACAGGCACACCACAGTCAGAGTCGGTTGTTTCCTTGTTTTGGTCTTCTTCATTATTGTCATCCACTTCGACAACAGTGACCCCACTGATGTTGGCCTGTGAGGCTAGGCTTTGTGGCTGGGTGGTTTGTGGGATGGGCTCTTCGTTCTCCTCCGTTAACGGCACAGGGAACGAGGATGCATCGGCGCACGAGGGTGGATCTTGAGTGGAAGGCATTCGTTTCGAATCCGTGCCTGTACTAGGCAACGTAGCAAAAGAATCATCAACAACATCCTTTGTCGCAGCAGACTCAACGACACCTAGCGACAGAGCCGACTCGGTCCCTGTAAAAATGACTTTCCCAGTAGCTGTGATGACAGATTCAGTGGTGACTGAGTCTAAATCGTCACCCTCATCTGACAGCCAGGTGGAGGTAGGGCTGCAGGCCTGAGAGCGGAAAGTGCGAACCTCAGCAATGGTGTCCAAATCAGAGCCAAATGCAGCTCCATGGGCTGGGGCTGAGGCTGGTCCACAGTCATATTCTGTCTGAATTGCCTGTTCTCTTAGGTGGTGCAGGTACAGGTGGTGATGCGACAGGCAGGGGTGGCTGAAGTTCATCGCGCCCTCACTTACAGCAGTTCTAGCAAGGCTGCAGCGAAATGGCAGCATATTTCTCTCTCCATAGCACAGTGCTTCACAGGTAGCTGAGTGTGGCAGATGCGAGCAAGTGTTCAGTAGCGATGCCGTTTCCTCTGATAAGCAAGCCGCCTCCAGCAGAAGCTCATCCCGTGTGGCTCCAACCCCTTCCATTTCCCCACAGCACACAAAACCACTGTCCTGAGTACCCTCGGCTGACAGGCAACACGCTACATCCGAGCCACTGCCGCATTCATTACGTTCAGGTGGTGCAACCTCGCTAAGTTTAGTGTAGGTAGAGCTGCGGGTTAGTGAGCGGGCCGGTGAGCCTTCACAAGAGCCCACCGACCCCTCGCCAACCCACGTCCCTGCCCCCACCGCCCCACCCCCAGCTGAGGCCTCTGCAACTTTGGCCACACCAGCTTGTGCCTGCTCCATGCTCTGCAGCAGGGATTCCAGCTTATGGTTCTGGACATTGATGTCTTGGAAACACTTCTGCACACCCGAATCGGCTTCCCCCAAGCTGGAACGTACAACATCGACGACCTGATTCAGCTGCTGGATTTCTTGACGCGCCTCCTTCAAAGCCAGTTGGGCCTCAACACGATGGCACTCCTCCTCAATCCAGTCCTCCTGCATCCGGGACAACTGTGTGCGCAACTCATCTATTTCTGTGTCCCTGAACGGAGAGAGACGAGTAAGATTATTTGAATGGCACACACGTGTATTAGTAATTCAAGGTGCTCACAGCGGACAGGGAAAAGAAAAAGAACATTACAAAGAAAAATGAACACAAAAAAAAGATGACAAAATATGTTCAACTAAGAAAATAGAGAAACAAACGAGTGGTAAAAACACCAACACATAGGTCAAAGTAATACAATGAATTAAGTTAGTTAAAGACATTTTAAGAACTTTAAAACCATTTTGTAAATGCATTTTTCAAGTTTCTATCAAATTAATTCATTCATCTTCTACATCTGTCCGTTTATATTTTACCTTTCCTGCAGTCGTTCAACTGTCTCTTTGAGTCGTGCCCTCAGATGTCTGATGCACACCTCTTTCTGCTGTAGAGGGGTCAGGTACTGCTCAGGAGGCGGTGGCTTAATACCATGGTTATCTGTGCAGGAGGTGTACTTCATATGGCGTCTTGGGAGAAAGAATTATAGATAGAGGTTAAGCTATATTTATTCTATATAAGATTGTGAGCACAATCTATAAAAGGGAGATTGGGGGTATAATCATGTCATCAACCCATTTATTCAATGCAATTTCTCATGTGCCTCAAACCTGGGGGTGGGGCTGCAGTCACTCCCCTTGCATGAGCCTGAGTTGCTGCTGCTGCTGAGAGAGGCATTGCCATAAGGATCACGGTTACTGGTAGGTGCTGGACTCCGTCTACAGCACAGGAGGAAAAATTGTTAAATTAGCTCCGTCATAATGAACATATACAACTCCAATGGTTAAAAGGGATTTGTGATGAACATAGTCACTAATTATACAAAATTAAAAATCAGCCATAAACTACAGTTTAGCGGAGCATAACAACAAAACATGGCGATTTACAATAACAGCACATGCCACAGATTAACATTGACCACTATCTCTTAAGAAATTTAAAAAAAAAAACATAAAAGTCACAAGCTGATTAATGGTTTATGTAGCAGAAAATTACACAAATTCTTTCAAAATGTAAATGCAGGTCCTGTAGAAATGAAATGAGCATTAAGTGCAATGCTATATATATGTGTGTGTGTGTGTGTGTGTGTGTGTGTGTGTGTGTGTGTGTGTGTGTGTGTGTGTGTGTGTGTATGTGCATGTATGTATGTATGTATGTATGAGGAAAGAAAATTCATGCCAATGGAATGGCAAAAAAGCAAAAGAAAGAAATAACATCTGAAAAAGCACAAAGAAAGCAGGTTAAGACCATAAAAATTTGGGAATCGATGGATGATGCTCTAACCGACAGTGGCGCTCCGGAGACTTTGGTGTCAAAAATCCTCGGCTCTGCCTCATAGAGACCATAATGCCTGCCTCCATGGGGGTGTAGTCTAGTTCTATAAACCTGCAATAGTCAAAACTGACCCACATACAAGAACACACCATTACTTACAGGACTCCTCATAACTGCATAAACCCAAACGGCTGTAAAACATTAGAATGTTTGTGACACTGTCTTTATCTAAACAATCTTCTTATATAGATTTATTCACCTATCTTGATTCAGGTATTTAGTATTATCTTGTTCACCTATCTTGATTCAAGATTCAGGTATTTAGTATTAATAGTTAGACAAAAACCCTGATCACATGAAGCAATATACGCAATATTAACTACCCAATGAGGAAACTACCAGTTTTTGATATTAAATATATATATATATATATATATATATATATATATATATATATATATATATATATATATATATATATATATATATGTATAATATATACTATATATCCCCCACTCCGCATTTAACTCCCGCATTTAAACCATATTTGCATGCTAATAAAAGACATAGTTTCACGTTTACATCATTACAATGTTTTCTTGAAATATCAGTGCTGATATTTGTTATTTGTTTGTATATTATGACCTTTTCAAACAGACCAAAAAACTACTACTATAGTCAGTGTAAGATCTGCTGTGAAAATGGGTCATATGATTTATGTCACAATAAGCGGCAGTTAACGGGTAATAAGGTAAAAAGAAGGGAGGAGAAAGAACATACTGACTTCACTCCACTCATATAAAAAAAAATTATAATTATATATATATATATATATATATATATATATATATATATATATATATATATATATATATATATATATATATAGCTACAATGCAGAAATAGAACTTATACGGCATTTTTATTAGCCATCCACCATGTGAGCTTGATTAAACTGCTTTTCCATGCATCCATGCAATCTAAACAAAAACTGCTCAAAGCTTGTGTTGTGACTGTCTAACAATGGATTAGAAAATCTTCATTCTTGAACTACTGGTTCTAAGAAAGTCTCAAATAATTGCATATTTTTAAGAGAGGATTCCATTTAAAAGTGTTTTATGAACTTTGTATCTTAGACAGGATTGCATGTTCCTGACTTTTCTGTATCTTCTGTATCTTCTGTATCACCCTGTATCTATAGCCTTCAGCTAAATCTCTGAGGGCACAATCTAAATACATTTCAATCAGACACAAGTGGCTGCCACAAAAGCAGAACACAATCCAAACAACGGTCAAAGCACTAGTCAAATCCCACAAACAATGGATTGAGGGAAGATTAAGGGAAAATGCACTTTAATTTTTCCCTCAGTGAGGAATTAATCCCGTCTATAAAAAGAATGGAAGCTATTTTCATTTACAGGTTGAGAGAGTAGGAACTGTGGTCATAGTGTCTCATGCTAAATAATGATGCAGAGTGCCAGAGTGTATCAAGAGTCAAACAGCATATACTGTATATATATATATATATATATATATATATATATATATATATATATATATATATATATATATATATATATATATGTATAAACTTAATGAGCCATAAAGTAGCTTCATGTTCCAACCCAGGATAATTAAATCATAGCAGCAAACAATTTACTAGCAATGTTCTATTTAAAATACATGCCTTTTCAACCAGCATATTTCTTCCAGAGCTGTAGGAATATGTATAGGAGTAGATATGAATGTACAGCCAAATATGCAAACAGAAGTGATGAAGCTGAAGCAAAAGAATGCAAACATAATAAATCTGGTATCATCACTGATAGCAGAGAAAGAGACAGCATGGACAATGGTCACCAGGCTATGTCCATCATTTTGCAGTATTCGTGATACTGTGTGGTGAAAGAGATGCCATATTTAGTTCTGCAGAAGTTGAGCGAATAATAATAATAATAATTATTATTATAATAATATAATAACAGTTCTAATATGCAATAAGTTACTAAAAATGACTTTCTGGATATTATATTAGACTTGCAGTATCTCCGTCACACAGATATTAAGTGAGAGATAAAGCAGCAGCTGCAGACAAAACAGCCACTAAGAGGTGCAATTTCCCATTATACACATGGAAGCCTGGTTCTGGCCCAACCCTTAACCAGTCCCTAACCATTGTAAACTTTTTTGTTTAACTGTTTTTAAACATATAAAAATAAGAAAATGTTAATAATAATAATTAATGATAATAATAATAATAATAATAATAAATGCTATATAGCAATAATTCAGAGGCGTACACTACTGAGTAAACTGAACTGAACTGCTGACAATTTAATAGTCACGGAATATTTTGGATAGACATTTTTTATGAAAATCAATTATGACACTATAAAGTCTAGCTAAAATCCTATATATATTCTTCTCATTAGGGTTACCTTACAATATCATACAAAGATACACGCTCCAATATAATACAATAGCTACCATCTAGGAAGACTTAGCAAATGCTATTATCTTTTTGGATTGCTGCGGGTAATAATTGAGCGGAAACACACAGTGCGAAAAACTGGTCGCTTTTACATACCGACTAGTGTTGCTCTGACTGATAGGGGAGAGAGATTCCTCCCAAATCAGAGTTCATGAGTTGGGATTTAAACTGCTCTTAATTGCAAATGATTAAATTTTATTTTAAAGAGCAAGATGCTCTAAGTAAATAGGATAAGTAGCTAAGTAGTGACCAGAACTACATTCTCTATCTTCCCTATTCAATGCTTCTACATGCCTAGTGTGTGTGATATAGTAAGGGATGGTTTTAGGTTGGACCTGGCTTCATGGGTGAATTGCATTTATTTATTTATTTTTAAATAACTACAGTTGTGCTCTCTACTATCACCATGCCCTGTGTAGGGTATTGAATCTGAGGCTCACGGAGGAGGTGCAGAAGGAGAGGACAGTATTTGTTGCAAGCGCCATTTGGGCTGCAGGGCCTTCAGAGGATTGAATCTGAGGAGAGAGACAAGACAGAGAGGCAGAGAGCTAGGCTCTACCAGAAGCAAAGCCGTGCTTCGTAGAAAGGGCATTTTATTAACTAATGCTGAATCTAGTTTTTTCTACTATAAATACTTTCATACAAATGATTATATCTGGAAATGTTATACCATCACTATGCAGACAAGTGTAATCATACCTTAAAGATTGGAAGACAATCACACCAAAGTAGCAACTCCAAAACAGAATGGGTCATTAACATAAGTGTTAGTCCATGGTCATTTCTGTTTTGCTAATCTAATCAGTAATTACATTAAAGCATCTTATACAAGAAGCAATTATTGGGATTGGAACTAGGCATTCAAATCTTTTACTCAGCATGGCAACTTAAGGCAATCATCCATCTTCTTGGGGGGGGCAAAGAACAAAAAGTCAAAGAGCTGGAGTAGCTGAGCAGAGAGGAAGAGAATGAAAGACTTGTTACCTTTAGCACAGCATTGAACATTAGGAAAATACATCGACTAGGAATAAGATTATGACCAGGCATAATATTATGACTAAATGATGTTTGTCCTGACCCATTGACCCATATAATTCTCATTGCAGCTTTGTATCTTGCCTTGGAAAATGTATTTATCCCATTCCTAACAGGACCGCAGGAAGCGCTCAAAAGTGTGGCTACAATTTGTTAAAACCGGAGACAAAGCTGAGTGTAATTATTGTAATAAACTAATGTGTTGCAGACAAGGTGACAGGAACAATATGACTGAACATCTTCGGTCGGTTCACCATTTGGAATTAAGAGGAATCGGAATCGGTAATATTGAGACGATACCCAGCAATTTGAGCAACTGAATCGGAGCACACTGGTCCAGTCTTCGCTCCCCGCATGCATCAGTGAGCCTTGGCCACTCATGACCCTCTTACACACCCCACAAGAGCTGCAGTTTTATTTTCTGACCCATTTATAGGGCTGGGAATCGAAAAACGATTCCGATTCTGGAATCGGATACTTAAGATTAAGAATCAGATAAAATTGTAATTTCGATTCTTTTTATCATTTCTTTGTCTATTTTTTTCACCTGGAAATCTTCCAGGACCTTATGTGGTAATCTAAACATCAGGACCTGGTATGATCCTCCGGTCTTGAGGCACGAACTTTCGGTTTCGGGACGCACATTTCCGATTCGGTGACCATTTGGTAGTGGTGTTTCCCGTGTAGCTAGGTATTTAAGGTCTTTGAAGAAGTTTCTCGTCTGCTTCTCTTGTCTCCTTTTTAGGCCTTATGGTTGATTCGGATTATTTTTGTTGTTGTAGCTGTGCATCTCGCCTTGATAATTTATTTACCCTGTTCAGGACCGCAGGAAGCGCTCAAAAAGTGTGGTTAAAATTTGTAAAACCGAAGAGTGTAATTATTGTAATAAACAAATGTGTTGCAAAGGATGTGTTATGAACAATTTGACTAAACAGCTTTGGTTGGTTCACCATTTGGATTCAGACCTGGGAATCTATAAGAATCAGAATCAATAAGAGGAATCAGAAATTCAAATCTTTACGCTAGCCCATTTTTCCTGCTTCTAGAACATCAACAATGAAGACAAAATATTCACTTGCTGCCTATATATATATATATATATATATATATATATATATATATATATATATATATCCCGCTTGTAACGTTATAACGTTGCGACTTGACAGCGTATTAAGCTGAGAATAAGAAATCTAAAACAGTGAAAAAATATCTTTAAGATGCGATATAGAGACTCAAAATTTCTCAATGCACATTCACAATCCACTGACCAATATAGTACAAAAGGAACAGCATACAATAATTCTCATTTTGCATGATCCAAATAAAAATGCTGAGAAATATAAAGTAAAAAAGTCATGAATAAATTTGAGAATAAAGTAAAGAGTAAGTAAATGGCGAGCAAACGGTGAGGCCTCAGGAATGCGACATGAAACAGATTACAGAGCATTACAGACAAAATAAAATGTCAGTAGCCTTACCTTCGGGACCCAGAAGTAGATCTCTTATTGACAGGTGAAGACATCGAGGCAAACTAGCACACTGACCGCCGTTCTGTCTCACTCTTATCCTCTCTCCGTTTCTCCCTCTCTCAGCACAGCTCAAACACCTTATCTCAAACCAGCCTGTAAAAAAACAAAACACAAAAAAGGTAACACACCATCCAGAATTGCAGAGTTGTCCCTGTAATTTTGAGCATAACATAATATAAGATGGGGGGAAGGGGCACGGTAGGCTTAGTGGTTAGGGTTAGCACGTTCGCCGGGTTCGATTCCTGTCTCGGCCATGTGTGTGTGGAGTTTGCATGTTCTCCCCGTGCCTCAGGAGGTTTTTCTCCGGGTTCTTCCGGTTTCCTCCCGGTCCAAAAACATGCACGGTAAGTTGATTGGCACCTTGGAAAATTGTCCCTAGGTGTATGAATGTGTGTGTGAATGTGAGTGTGCCCTGCGATGGGTTGGCATTCCATTTAGGGTTTATCCTGCCTTAATGCCCATAGACGCCTGAGATAGGCACAGTCTCCCCGTGACCCGAGGAAGATCGGATATAGCGGTAGAAGATGAATGAATGAATAATATAAGATGCAGATGTGTAACAATTATTGTGCTTTAGAGTTTAACATTAAACTTTAAACAGTACCAATCTGCAACACAGTACTATCCTATAGCTATAGAAATTTATTGATATCATCAATTAAGACATTTGAATGAAGCAAAGAATCTAAGATGCATTTGTTTTCAATTGTTGATACAATTTTCTGAACAATCTCTTAACGTACAATCTGGTAAAAATAGGTTAGCCTGGTCCTGTTTATATTCTACAACAAAAAAGAAATGTAATTCCTTTACCTCTTTTCTGACTGCATTTTGACAATAGTAAAAAAAAAGGCACACTAAAATATTTTCAAAAGCAAACTACATTCTTATGCAAAAGTTTAGCCACCGCTTGATAAATAACAGATTGATGATTGGTGATTTTAATAATTGAAAAGATGTCTATCTTGGAAATGGAAAAAAAATGCATGTTTCAAAAATTTTCAGCCAACATCGAAGCTAGTAGTTACGCTTTTATGCCATAAATTGGATATTAGAATCAAAAAATCTAATCATCATTATGGCACTGTGCAAAAGTTTGGGCACTCTACGAGTTCCAGAGACTCAAATTCTTTTTACAAGGTTTCAGCCCTTAATCAGCTTGTTAGATTGGATGCATGGCAACAGCTTTCATTAGTAAATGCAATTTAAAAGCTTTACCTGGACTCTTTAAACCTTGTGCACACACTTGCGGACACTCAACAACCATGGGTTCCTCTAAGCAACCGTGTAAGACTTTATTGACGCCCACGTTGCAGGTGAAGGCTACAAGAAGATAGCAAAGCTTTGTCAGCTTGCAGTATCCACAGTGAGGAATGTAATTAAAAGATGGCAGTTCAGGGTAACTGTGGCGGTCAAGATGAGATCTGGAAGACCAAGAAAACTCTTGGAGGAAACTGCTCGTATGCTGGTGAGAAAGACAAATCAAAAACCCCCATTTGACTGCAAAAAAACAGCAGGAAGATTTAGCAATTTTTAGATTTTACTGTTCCCTTGTGCGGCGATGCTTGCACAGACAAGACCTTCATGGAAGAGTCAGCAGGAGAAAACCTGCATCCCCATCATAAAAAGTATGCAACAGAACATATCTGCAGAATCCTGATGCGTTTTGGAAACAATTGCTGTGGTCTGATGAGGTTAATATAGAACTCTTTGGCCTCAAAGGCATGTTTGGAAGAAAAAAGGAGCAGCATTTCATGAATAGCACACCTTGCCAACTACAGAGCATGGGGGCGGATCTATCATGCTTTGGTGTTGCATGGCAGCCAGTGGCACAGGAAACATTGCACGAGTGGAGGGAAGAATGGCTTGCACTAAAGACCAGCAAAATCTGGAAACAAACATCACACCAACTGTAAAAAAGCTGAAGCTGAAAAAAGAATGGCTTCTATAACACGACAACGATCCTAAACATACCTCGAAATCCACTATGGAATACCTCGAAAGACACAAGCTGAAGGTTGTGGAATGGCCATCACAGTCCTCTGATTTAAACATCTTGAGCTGTACATGACCATGTGCAAGACGCCCAAAGAATATTACAGCACTAGATGCATTTTGCAAGGAAGAATGGGAGAAACTCCCAAGTACAAGAACTGAAAGACTTTTAGCTGACTATAAAAAGCGTTTGCAAGCTGTGATCTCTGCCAGAGGAGGTGTTACTAAGTACTGATTATGTAGGGTGCCCAAACTTTTGCACAGATTAATCCTCATCCCAGTTTATAACAGACCACACACATAAATCGGTTCATAAAGTACAACTTTATGTTTATATCTTCTTCTTCCGCTTTCAGATGCTCCCATTAGGAGTCACCACAGCGGGCTCCATCCTCAGCATTCTTCATGTTCATGTACCCCATGTCCCTCCTCTGCACATGTCTAAACCACCTCAATTATTTACATTACATTCATGATAGATTTACGCCATTTGGCAGACGCCCTTATCCAGACCGACTTACAACTAGTGGCAGCTTGGTGGTGGGTATTGAACCACAAACTTCCGGTCCAGAGTTCAATGCCTTAACCATTAAGCTACCACCTCCCCTAGCCAATTTAGGCTCTCTTACCGTCTCTCCTGAAGGACCTACACGCACAGTCCGTGTAATAAACTCATTTAATTCTGCCACCTCCAGCTCCGTCTGTTGTCTTTTTCATGTTTAAGAATTGAGATAAATTCTTCAGACCAAAACTGACTGAAATACAGCAACAAAGTAAAAAAATACTACATTTACTTTACTTTACAAGTAAGCATACAACACCCGCAAGCAAAAGAGAACTGATGTGAACATGACAATATGTAAAATTCTACAACATTTATTTACCCCATTCCTAACAGGACCACGGGAAGCGCTCAAAAGGCTACAATTTGTAAAAACCGAAGACAAACCTGAGTGTAATTATTGTAATAAACTAGGTGCCACAAACAATATGACTAAACGTCATAAACAAAGTAAAAAAATACTATTCAGTGCACATTCATTTATTTATTTTACTTTATTTACTTCTACAAAAATAATGTGTAACAAATTGCAGTCCTATTGTAATTTTTTGTAGTGTATGACTAAAAAAATACCCTTTTGAAAAAAGGTGCTACTGCTTTACCATGACACAAAAACAGGTCTATATATCTACCAACATCAGAAGAAGAAAGAGGAGTGTATAATTATGTCTATATTGTCAGTATGGTTAATATGTATATTATGTGCATCTCTGTTATATCAAGACACCTTTGATGATGTAGAAATACCCATTCAGCTTTAAATACACCCGGCTGTATAAAGCTGATGGTGAAAAGAGGATGCTTGCGTCAGTTAATTTATACCTCTATGTACTGTACAGTACACTATACGTTTTCTGCAAGGGTTTGCCTTAACTGTGCCAAAATGCTAAAACCGGTTTACTTGATGACGACGCATTCTCTCGTTCATCTATACCCCAGAACATTTTGCTACTCCGAGGGAATTCTGACCTTGAATAATTGTACACCAAAGAAAACTCATACTTTGGAGTGTATGTGTGTGTAATTGTGTGAAAATAGAGAAATATTTGGTTTCTAGTTCAGATGTCTGTCTCTTTGAATCACTACCTTGGATATATATTTTCTTCAGATGTAGCGTACTTTTATACACAGACTTCATCCTTAACAAATTATACAAGTCAGCAAAAAGAAGGATTCAGGAATATTATAGGGCGATTCTTTCTAAAAAAAAAAAAAAAGAAAAAAGGTATGGTACTAGTCTTCTAAATGTGTGCTGGCTGCAGTAATGCACCCTGGGACTCCCTCTCACACGACTCGCTACCCCGCTGAGAAAAAGTGAGTCACTCCTTTTCTACCCTCCCCATTTCCACCCTCCCCATACAACTTGCACAGACATGCACACGATCATCATTCCATGTCAAAATGTGCTGTATCATCCTCCTTTACAGAAACTCAGGTGACCCTGAGGCCAACCTGAGGTGGTCTGCTGAAGATAGCAATGGCAGCCCTGAAATCAGTTTGCAGATGAAATTGTGTGTCTCTCAGACACTATTTTTTCCTCTGGGCTTCTATTACAGATAATAAACAAACAATAAAAGCAATAAAACAGTAAGAGCGAGGCTCTGGAACCAGGATTAAACCAATACCATTTAATATGTAAGATACGTAAGCTAAGTACCAGAGATAATCTGACCTTAGTAGGTGGGAAAAAGACCTCAGTGAATTTCCTAGTGAGCATGCTTGGGTTTTAATGATTTATTACTTGCGGAAAGGATTAGGCTGAAGCGATTATACTCATGCTGAACATTTAATAATACTATTGATGTAAGCAACTGATTCAGTCTTTTACATAATCATATTTTACTGTAAATAGATTAGACCAAACGGTCTGGTGAATAAATGTGACAGTCTATAATCATCTGCACCAGCATATAACAGCAAAGAGAAAAATGACCTTCCAATTTGTTGTGGTCTTGTGCTGTTTTAGCCCATCTACCTCAATCTGTTTGGTATTGTGTGATCCAGATTTGTGCCCAATCAGCTACAAAGAGCATTATTGAGATTTCTTATTGATGTCAAGTGAGGGAGTCTGCTGTGCCTTGGAGGGCTGCACGATATATCGAAAAAAATAGTAAAAAAATAACAGTATATGCGATATTCATATCGCAGAGAGTTGCGATAAATTTAGATTTATTTTGTGTCAAGTATTTGTGCTGCATGCTTAGGCTGTCCAAATTTGACCAATCAAATTGGATCTTGCTATCTTTAAACCTGCCTCTCAAGTAGGCTCTATAATACTATTGGTTAGACTGGCGCAAAGGCGAATCAATGCAGACAGAGGATATAAACATGGCGCAAATAGAGATGAGTTTGGAAAATGACAGCGATGAACTTGTGCAAAATAGGAATGGTACTTCTGAAATACAGCAATATTTTGGCTTCAGGAGAAAAGACGTGTTGCAAATATTTGTATTGTGTAAGTCGTGCCGCAAAACCGTGCTTACGTCGAGTGGAAATACAACTAATCTACACGGCTGCTTGAAACACAACGACGTGGGGCGATACCAAGACTTCCGAAAGTGTAAGGACAAAACTGAAAATGTCTCATTTGTACCTGTTTTTAGCTGGCGTTTCGGGGCTGCCGCTGTCATGTTTTTATTGTTGAATGTCTGAAGTTGCAAACCGGAACAGTTTCTATAGAACTGATGAAACCGAGTATATCTTGGAAACAAGTTCTTCGGATTCGTCAGCGCTTGGCTGCCATGTTGTATTTGATATTTCACATGTACAGGTGGGAGGAGGAGAACTACGGAAGCTCGCTGTGTCAAACCAAGGTGAAATCGTAAAATCGATTCAACATTGGCATAAACCATAATAATGACGATTACTATTACCTGATTATTTCAGTATGATAATTATATATGTAAGAGTTTTGGGTTTTATATTTTAAAAATAGCTAATACAAAATTCTCTATAGGAAAACGCTACATCGCAAACAATATCGTTATCGCAATGTTCTGAGTGTTCGTGCAGCCCTATGTCTGACCTCTTCCCTGAATCTCACAGAATCTGCAGTCTTACTCCATCACGTTCCACATTCTTATTCTTTTCACTCCTCACTCTCTTCCGCTTCTTCTTCACCCCCATAGCCATCCTACAGACCACCATCTGATGCTATCTATCTATACTATCTCCTGCCTCAATCTTACAATCTCCAATCTCTTTCACACTGAACCTGTATACACCTTCCTCCACTCTTATACGTCACCATATTCTCCTCCTTCTTCTTACAATATGTATTCACCACTGCCTGGAGAGGACAGTTAAGCAAAGTCTCCCACCATCTGCCTTTCCACATTCCTTTCCTTAAGGCCACACCTACCCATGAGTAACAGTAGCTTTAATAATATATTAGCTAATCGTATTTTAATAAACGCCACTGCTTTAATAAAACACACGAGAAGAAAACAGGAAACAGACTCATATTAAGTAAGTATAAGGCCAATTATTATTCAATGACAAAACACCAAAAATGTGTCATGGTTTTGGTTCATATTTGTCTACATATTCGTCACATGGAGACAGTGTTTACTACAAAACAAAATGATTCATTTTATTGATTTCATTTGACTGATCACGTTTATTCAGGACATGCTTACTTTTATTCTTTCATTGAGAAAAGGTTCAAAGCACTTGCTTTTAAATGTTCAAATGTCAAAATCTGATCTGAGACCTGCATTTTCACCATTTAAATGAAATTCATTGTTATCACTGTGGTCTTGAGACATTTAATCATTTAACTTCAGTTTTTAATCCAATGTAGAAAGGAACAGCATCATTTTCTGAAATATAGCGGATTAAAAAGATTTTCCAAATTACACGAGTGTGGTGAAGTCTTACCACACGAAGACTATTTATTTTGTCACATTTTGTTTGCTAGTGCAGTCTTATTCAATATTTTTGGCTACATAATTAAAAGATATTCTAATGTCTAATTTAGTCTAATGTCATTTATCAGTTTTCAACATGCTCTGAATATTACAGACTTTCATATTAATACCTGACATATTAACCATCTGTTACAAAAACATCTAATCATTTTCTCAGATTTGCTATGCTATACTGCAGAATTTTTAGTAATGACAGTAGACACAAGGAAAATTGCACACTTCAGAAACACACATCACACCTGCCTTTAAGTTTTCATTTAAACATACTACATTTTTTACTGCAAGTTCTCCTATTTGTAAAGGACCTGGTTAAATGTAATTATAGGCAAATATGTAGTGATCATGGGGCACGGTGACTTAGTGGTTAGCACGTTCGCCTCACACCCACAGGGTCGGGGTTCGAGTCCGGTCTGGGCCAGTTTGCATGGTCTCCCCATGCCTCAGGGGGTTTTCTCCGGCTTCCCCCGGTTTCCCCCCGGTCCAAAAACATGCATGGTAGGTTGATTTGCACATTAGAAAATTGCCCATAGTATGTGAATGTATGTGTGATTGTTAGTGTGTGTGTGCCCTGTGATGGGTTGGCATTCCATCCAGGGTGTGTCCTGCCTTAAAGCCCATAGACGCCTGAGACCCGAGGGAAGATTTGGAAGATTGATATAGCAGTAGAAGATGCATGAATGAATGGATGTAGTGATCACATAGTAACTACTAAGATCACATGGGTTGAGATGTTTGAATGGAAGCTATCTATCAATAATGAATTGCTGCTGGTACTGTGTTATGACTGTATCCTTGAAGAAATCTGAAAGTTCCTCGCTCCAGTGCATAGAAATCAAAAGAGAGATATGCTGCATGATGCTACAGTTCGGGCTACATAGAAATCATCCCAGCTGAAATTTCTCATAACATACACTTTGGGTTTTCTTAGGACTATTGAAGGTCATCAAGATTTTCCACTGGGGATGAAAATATATTGATCAATCAACCTATCGATCTATCTATTAGACATTAATTTAAAATGATCTGCCTTTGTTTTCACATATAATCATATGCACATAATCTGATGTCAATAAAGATGCAGGTGCAGTTTTGTCTATGAAAGGCGTTTCCGCTTATATTGTATCTCTATGTACAGTGTTGTATTATTAATATTAATAAATACCACAAAAATTGTGCCTCACAGTAGGCAATGAATGCACAGAGCAAGGCACAGAGAAACAAAACGCATGAGGCTGCACACTGACAGGGCTGAAAGACGTCTCCATGGAGACGGACACTATTCCAGAATGTGATAAGCACAAAGTGTAATGATTGGGTCTGAACATGCTGTGTTAGTGAACTGACCAAGAAACGTAAAAAGGCTGGAAATTCCAGATTAGTTTAATCCAGCTACCAAAAACATGTAAAACTGAGCATTACTGCTTGGAAAACGGTTCTGACGTGCCTCTAATTAAGCATGTACGTTGTTTTATGGCAAAATCAAAATAATAAGACATGCCAAGTACCTACAAAACATTTGACCATGTTGCAAAGACTAGCTTGGCCTGTTTGTTTTGTGGGATTTTTCGCAAGGATTTTTTTTTTTACATAACATAATATTCTTATATTATAGTAATGTAAAATGAGCTCATAATTTGGGAGAAGTGAGGGACAAGTTTTCCCACGTGGTACTATAGAATAAACATCTGTATTGCGCCATCTACACTTTTACCCAGTATTGTTTGTAATTGAGAACATTTCTTAATAATTTCCAGCAAAAGTACAAAAAAAAATGTGCAAGGTCACACCAGGCCCTATCACGCAAGCATCCTGATCCTGTCACGACTCATGCAGGCGCACAACCTGCACACTTCCAGTCGTCTGTAAAACCGACTTATGAAGACTTCCGAGGAAAACACATCCATGCAAACACATTTCAGACACTTTCAGCAGCAGCAGGAAACGAACGCACTGACCCGCACTCACACGCCGCATCCCCTCTGCAGCCAAACATCTGTAGTGCGCAGTCACAGCTGCATCCGACCTGACACTTCCAAAACACAAAACACTGCAGCCACCAAAAAGCACGCAATGCTTACATTCATTATAACACGCCGTAAAACACAAGTCCCCATTTGCTGCTGTATTTGGTGTGTCCTTTATTGCAGTCCTTCGTTTGTCCTACAGGATCAGTATCACATCATGGTTTTCATCACAAGGCAGCCTTTCCTGTGCGCTCTACAAGACAGTACCTGTTTACCGCCTTCCTCGTTTGGTGCAGGATTTCCCTCGTTTTTCATGTAGGAGCTGGGGTCGCGTTTCCCCCGCGCAGCTCGGGCGCAGGTTGCACCGAAAGCGCGCAGAGGGAAGGCTGGCGGGACGCGGCGCCTGTGCGTGAGGTTTGTTTGCAAACCGTGCAGGGGGAAAATCACAGATGAGACGAAAGCAGACGCGTAATATTACGTCAGGTCTCCTTAAAGAGGAACGCCGCGCGATAAGAAAGTAAGAGTGTGCACCGGAGCTGGTTACTTACCCGCGCACACACACACACACACACACACACACACACACACACACACACACACACACGACGGCTGCCCCCCTGGTGTCTCCTTGGTGTTTAGCTGACACGAGGCAAGCCTTTTGCCGTGAGTAGATCATGTTGTCCTTTGTGCATCTTTGTGACTTTCTCTTTCGTGCCCTTTCTTTGCAAGATGACTTTTCTGACATATTTTTGCTTGTGATTGTCAGATTGATTACTTTAGATTTATTGACAGATAACACTGACCATGAGATCTGACCATCGTTGATTTGTGTAATCAAGAAACTCTTTTGAAAATGTAACAACATATGAACTTGACGCAACTGACTTGAATTTGAGTCTTGGTGCTGCAGAAGAAGAGAGGATTTTCGACAAGCTCTTTTATGTTTACACCAGGGAATTCATTATTTTTTTAAAACTTGGAATAATAACTTCACGAAATAGTGTTTTATTATATGTGAAGTGTTTGTAGTTGCGAATTCAATTCGGTTTTATTTGTTTAGTGCACTGAGTAAAGGGCATTTTCCCTGAGCAACCTACAAGATATAGAAGTCAGAATGTATACGTTTAACGTCTCATAATCAATATAAATGATTAATTTATCCTTAAGTAGGTTGTGACTGTGGCAAGGAAAAAAGGTGTTTTAACGGAGATGAGATAATGATCAGAAATAGCTTGAGACTGTGGACTATATTTTTTATGTAGAATAGACATTAATATTAATAATACTAATGCTAATAATACACTAATTAGCTAATATTCTGAAATTGTCTCCCTGATTATAAAAATGAATATTAAACTCAATGACAATTAATTTATGTCTAAACAAGCATCTCAGATTGAAATAAAATCTGCACATTCTATTTCTGCACACACACACATATACTGTGAATATATATATATATATATATATATATATATATATATATATATATATATATATATATATATATATATATATATATATATATATATATATATCATATATATATCAATGTTTGTTTGTTAGTTACCCTACCTTGATTAGGAATGATGAGAGACTGGTGTGACTGACTGTTGCGGAAGACTGGTGTTCTATGTATTTCAGTATAATACTATAATATACAGACAGAAATAAATGAACACATGAAATCACAATATTAATTTAATACAGGTTTTTCTTCAGTTCAACGCATAGTAAGAAAAATTATTGCCTGTGGTGGAAAAAAAAAGACGAATCACCTACTCTATGAACCAGTCATAGGATTCCAATCAGCAGTGTAAAATGATTCCAGTTATCTGCAATGTAGAAAGTACTTGATGTATCAAATAACTGCTTCACAGCAAACGAGATCATATTTTCTATCGTTATATCTGTAATGCAATACCTTCTTCAGTGCTTGATCCTATATCATATTTATTTTAAATATATTGTTGCGCAATAAGGCCGATGCTATATTTGACATACATATTTTATATATATATATATATATATATATATATATATATATATATATATATATATATATATATATATATATATATATATAGATATATATATATATAGATAGATAGACAATCTGAGTCACACATTTCTCTCTCATCATCACCACCTATCTCTCTCTCTCTCTCTCTCTCTCTCTCTCTCTCTCTCTCTCTCGCTTGCTATTGAGATACCAATGACCAGTGATCCTGTCCCTTTACTCTACCTGTATCTGCCTGATTTGCCCCGGCACTCTGCCCCTGGGTTGGGTTCTTTTCGATTGGAAACCCATCTGGATTTACATTTTACATTTACACACTTTAGCAGACACCTTTATCCAGAACATTATAAAAGAGTCATTTAAGATACTATCAGTGAATTCCCAGCTTTCCTGACTGTAAACACCAAGAATGAGCAAAAAACTCACTTCCGATTCGGCGGCCATGTCACGCTGCTGGGTATTTAAGGGCTTCGCTGTGCCTGATGATTCTCATCCACTTCTCATGTCTTACTCAGGTTGACTCAGAATCGATTAGAATAGGAATCTAGTCCTATTTTGGATAGGACAGTTGACAACTCTCATCCCATTTTAACCTGTCAGACATTTAACACATATCTAACTCTATATGATAATACAATATCAAATATTAATATAAATATGTATGTATGTTTACTGAAAATTACTGTATGATGTGTACATTTTTTGGCTCCAGCATTGGGCCTGGTGCCTTCCTGCTTTCCTCTTTTCCTCTTAGTACCCTGGAGAGTAGCACTAATCTCTGTTAAAGTGACCTTTATTTTCTTTCGTCATCCTCTTGGGTTTGATATTTGTCTTGTCCAATCCTCCCTTATCTTTTTCTCAATATTCAACATACAAATTAAACCAGAGGATCAATTTGTTAACTTTGTAATAAACAAAATGTAGTGGTCAAAGCTTTTTGGCTGTTTACACTTGTGGTGTCGTTCTCAAGATTTTTTTTTTCAAACGAACTCCTGAACTAAAATGTTTATCATTGGCTTAATTAGTTTTTAAGGCCTATGTAAACTGTGTTGAACTTGACACACACTTAGGTTTTCAGGGTTAATAAACATTATATATACAGTAGTAACATATTTAAATAATAAGACCCATGTGGTGTGTACATAGTCTGCAAAGCAAAAACTGTATCAGCAAGGTTGAAACACAGAGACTTCTATCATGATATTTGTATCTTATATTTATAGTCTATATAATATACACTGCATTGTTAATTCATAAGGGACAGGCGTGCATGAAAAGAGCTTATTCTATAGCTCCTAGCTCAGAGATGACAATTGTGGGCGTCTGTGTAGACGTGGTTTAGCGATCCACACCGGCCTCCCATCAATAATGCCATGTTTTTCATCAGACATTAAATCAATTGTTGGCGAGTTCCAGAGTTGTCATTCTACACCTGTTTGCGGAACCTTACAAATGAATTCCAGCAACTGCAAAACATAACAGAAACAAACACTGCCAACTATTGGATAAGCTAATAGCATCTTGAAATGGATGCTATTAGCAATTGGAAATGAGTAGAAAGCAACATTACCAACACAAATCACATTCCTTACATTACTCTTTTCATTTTTTTTTTCATTCACTTTTCTACTTTATCAGACTGGTTCATTGAATATTTCCTACACAGGGTTTCATAATCTGTCTTGTGGGAGGCTGTAAAGAACAAAAAATATAAATTATTAGTAAGACTTTAAACTCAACATTAAATGTCCTGTATATGTACTTGACATTTAAAATAGCTTTGAAAAACGTCTGGGTCAGCGTAAAAAAAAAAACTCTTCTTCAGAAGGTATGAGGTCACTGTTTGATTGTGGTGGAATTTATCCTATAAAGAGGAGAAATCCAGATATGCATATATGGAATACACAATAGACATTTAATGTACATTACCAGAAAGTAATGTCAAATTATTTGTATAAACACTCTTACCAGGGGCACGGTGGCTTAGTGGTTAGCACGTTCGCCTCACACCACCAGGGTCCGGGTTCGATTCCCGTCTCGGCCCTTTGTGTGTGTAGTTTGCATGTTCTTCCCGTGCCTCAGGGTTTTTTTCTCCGGGTTCTCCGGTTTCCCCCCGGTCCAAAAAAATACATGCACGGTAGGTTGATTGGCACCTTGGAAAAATTGTCCCTAGTGTATGAATGTGTGTGTGAATGTGTGTGTGTGCCCTGTGATGGGTTGGCATTCTATCCAGGGTGTATCCTGCCTTAATGCCCATAGACGCCTGAGATAGGCACAGGCTCCCCGTGACCCGAGGGAAAATCGGATATAGCGGTAGAAGATGAATGAATGAATGAATGAAACACTCTTACCCAGTTTGTGGATCATATCTGCATGAACCATTTATTGCATTCATACTGCTTACTGTAAAAAGTGAGTTTTAATCGATTTCAGAAACGCCCCATCGTTTTCAAAATAATGTAAAGAATAATGTAAATAAAAGACATTTATATGAATTCTAGATAGAAAATGAGCAGATATTGATTTTGTGACCTGTTTAAGAGTATAGAATATTTAGGCCAAACAATTACACAATACACACGAGAGGAACATGAAAGAGTATTAGCACTAACATGCTAATTAGCACTAACACAACGCAGCGGTCACATTATATGACTATCAGCCTTTTGGATTAGTTTTGCAGTTTTTCCTGTATTGTTTGTTACATTATCTGCACTTTCCTTTCGAGTGACTTGAGACTATGCAGAGTCTGTTGCTGACATAAACAAATGACTTCCAGCCTTGTCATGAGTCCCTATGCTAACTTCCACGGCTGTTAGGTCCACTTTACCCAGTGAAGTAAAAAACTTTTCAGATTTCATATTACTGTAAAAGATTCTCGAACATCAAATACTAACTTCCACAAACACTGCTAGTCCCTGTTTGGTCGTAGTCGAACAAATATAAGTGGTTGGAACAGTTTTTTTTTTATTATTATTCAATAGAAAAATATTGTTTATAAAAGCACACAATTTGACTTTTAACAAGAGGACGGTGCTTTGGCGATTATTGCACCAAAGTTATAATCACTAACTGGTTTCTCTCAAGGTTTCTTCCCTGTTCTCAGGGAGTTTTTCCTGTGCCTATGTCGCAATGGCTTGCTCAACAAGAAACAATTAGGGCCAAACTGATTTAAAATTTTCACACAATATAATTAAGTATTATGTAAAGCTGCTTTGAGACAATGACAAATTGTAAAAAGCGGTCTATATATTATATATATATATATATATATTATATATATTATAAATCTATATATATATATATTAAATTAAATTAAATTAAATTAGGAAATTAATTATAATTAAATTAAATTAAAATTAATATAATCACATACTCTGTTTAATGAGCAAAAGAATGTAGGTATAAGTAGAACAACCACTTTGCTACTACTTTTTCTTCCTGAAAGGAAGTACTTTTTGAAAGGAAATACATTTTTGAAGAGATGTTAAGAAACCATATTTCTTTTGATTTATTTATTGCATTCTTCTTTTCATTTTGTGTAGTACATGTGCTGTAAATTATATGCTTAAATAAATACATTGTTAACATTTTTGGGATTTTGTTTGCTTGATATTTATTATTTGCCAGATAGTTGTTCAACTTCAGGTATTCTATTACTATGTGTTAAAAATATTGAGGTTCATATTACAAAAAATTATTCTAATAAAAGATTTTTGTTTCTTTTTCTTTCTTTTTGCTTTTTAACAGCGCCATTAAACGTTTGCTAGGTTGCACCGTGCTGCACCGTAAAACTACACAAAAAAAAAACAATAAACCAATCAATGCACAAAGACGGTAAATATAGTTCACTACAAATTACAAATCAAAAAGCAGAGTTCAATAACAAAATATATACATATACTAACGAGACATAACGAGACACCGGACATAAAAATAAACAACACACAATATACCAAATGCACATACCTCACTCTGCTTTACCAATGGGAAACTAAAGAAAAAAAATCACTAAAAATCACTAAACACTAAACCATATATAACCTTTACCAACAACACCTGTATACCGCTCAAAGCACTCAAAACTATTTGTCTGTTTGTGGTCATTTACAGCTATTTATTTATGCAGTTGTTATATCACCACTAATTGGTACATTTTTGCATTAAGGTTAATTAACTTTTACATGGATTTCATTGCGGGGCACGGTGGCTTAGTGGTTAGCACGTTCGCCTGTGTGTGGAGTTTGCATGTTTCCCCGTGCCTCAAGGAGGTTTTTCTTCGGGTTCTCCGGTTTCCTTCCTGTCCAAAAACATGCACGGTAGGTTGATTGGCACCTTGGAAAATTGTCCCTAGTGTATGAATGTGTGTGTGAATGTGAGTGTGTGCCCTGCGATGGGTTGGCATTCCATCCAGGGTGTATCCTGCCTTAATGCCCATAGACGCCTGAGATAGGCACAGGCTCCCCGTGACCCGAGGGAAGATCGGATAATGGATTTCATTGCAAAAATTTTGTGAGCTTTTCCCTTCCCATTAGGCTGAAGGCAGATATTTACCACCTTTTACTTACAAAGGCAGCCAGCAAACAGCAATCCTTACAACGAGCTGTATTTGATCCAGTATTGGCCATCAAACGTCACGGATGCTGTGTATGTACTCTGACTTGAATTACATGTGGACATTTATGGTTTTGTGTTACACAGGTCCCTTTTTAACCAACATACATCTGACAAACTTGAAATTAATTGTGAGTTTACTGCTTTCAGATTTTGTATTAAATACATTCAGTGCCTAAAAACTGAAGTTGTTTAGGTCTTTGGTTCTTTTAATTGTGATCATTTTATCAAGAACCCACCAATTCATCTTAAAAAAATTAATACATCATGAAACCAATAAAAAAAGCAGTTTTAGTGAATTGTTGGCCTTCTGGAAAGTATGTTCATTTACTATATATATATATATATATATATGTATACAGTACTTGGTCCTTTTGCTTTAATTACTGTCTGAATAAGAATCACCTGTAAATACAAGTGTCCTGAACTAAAGCCTAAATCTTATCCACTCCCGTTTCTCCGGTATAGTTATGCAATTAACAACTTTCGCCAGTAGATGGCGGTAAAAGATATGATTTTAGATCAGAGACGCCCAAACCAGGGCTTGTTTACACGCGGTGACCTTTAATATGGACCGCCATGCCAGGTATGAAAAGAAGAACAAGGACCACTGACCTTGTTCAACATTTATCTTTTTATTATTTTTTTAATTGCAAAAATTAGGCAAAATTATGTAGAGCTGTGTGACTTTCAGTCTGTTGAGTGTAAATTGAGAAGCAAACGAAATTACTTCTCAACTATTTAATGATATATATAGTAATATAATATAATAATATAGAATAGTTCGTCTTTTTCCTCTTTCGGCCGTTCCTGTTATGAGTCGCCACAGCGGTTCTTTCTTCTCCACACTGCTCTGTTCTCTACATTTGCCTCTTTCATCCCAACTGCATGCATTTCTTCCTTCACCACATCCATAAATCGCCTACTCTGCCTTTCTCCTTCCCTCCTGCCTGGCATCTCCATCCTCAGTATTCTTCTCCCTGTGCACCCCATGTCCCTCCTCTACACATGTCCAAACCTCACCTTGTCTCCAAGACATCCTACATGTGCTGTCCCTCTAATCTACTCATTTTTAATCCTCGTCACTTCCAGTGAAAATCTCAACATTTTCAACTCTGCCACCTCCAGCTCCTGTCATTTTTGACAAAATACTATATAATAATATAATATCATAATATGATATAACATTTAATATCAAAAATTATAACAAAGTTTAATATCTTGACTTTGTGAGTGAGATGTAGATGACATTTGGTAAAACTGTCAACAAACCACTACGTTTTTAGCACATAGCTATATTGCTTACAGCATTAATATCAGTATTAAACTACTATTCCTATGGTTTCTATCATTTTCATTGTGCTATAAGTTTCATTAAAATATACATTGTTCACAATCAATTAATTCATTTAATGTAATCATAAATGATGGGCATCATAGCATCTTTCATTTTAGTATAAAACATTTTGATATAAGCAGCATTTACTTTTTGACCCTAATGCTTCTAGAGCTAAATTGTGCTGCATGTCTGTATCATTTACCATGGTATAATTCACCTAATTCCTCCCAGCTACAAATGGCACTTTGATATATACTCTAAGGAGTCTTTATTTCATCAGTTGGCTTTAACAATGTGACGGCAACAAAGTGACCTCAGATATGTTGCTTTCTCTGACAAAGATTGCTTTCCCTGACAAACAAGCCACACGAACACATGGAAAACATTTTTTTGTAACAGGCTCGAAAATTCAACTCTCGAGTTCCTATAGTGATTAGTATCATCTAATAGAAGGGAAGCGGATCCAGGTGCACATATATTTAATGAATTTCACACATACAAACTAAACATAATTAAACTAAATACAAAATAAACAAAGACACAGAGCAAACACAAAAGATGGTAAACGACAACAAAAACAAGTATGAATAAATGCATCAAGAGTCAAGCAACAGCAAATGGTACATGTGTGTGTGTATGTGAGTGTGTGTGTGTCCTGCGATGGGTTGGCATTCCATCCAGGGTGTATCCTGCCTTAATGCACATAGACGCCTGAGATAGGCACAGGCTCCCCGTGACCCGAGGGAAGATCGGATAAAGCGGTAGAAGATGAATGAATGAATAAATGATAATAATAATATAATAATAATAATAATAATAATAATAATAATAATAATAATTGATGATAATGATAAGCTTCTCTGAACACTGATATGGGTCAATTTTTTATTATGACTGGACCATGCAAAATAGAAAAGTGAACTAGCACGACAAACAAACATAACTAAACTAAACATTCATTCATTCATCTTCTACCGCTTTATCCGATCTTCCTCGGGTCACGGGGAGCCTGTGCCTATCTCAGGCGACTATGGGCATTAAGGCAGGATACACCCTGGATGGAATGCCAACCCATCGCAGGGCACACACACACATTCACTCACGCACACATTCATACACACTAGGGACAAATTTTCCAAGGTGCATGCCAATCAACCTACCGTGCATGTTTTTTGGACCGGGTGGAAACCGGAGAACCCGGGGAAAAACCCCCTGAGGCACGGGGAGAACATGCAAACTCCACACACACATTCCCGAGACGGGAATCGAACCCGGATCCTGGCGGTGTGAGGCGAACGTGCTAACCACTAAGCCACCGTGCCCCCCCTAAACTAAACACATTAGATTTAAATCGAATATCTAACACATTCAGCTCCTGTGTTTCTGAAACATACGACAAAAAAACAAACAAACAAGAGAATCTCTACTGTTAATGAAGTTAAGTGCCTGTGCTGGCCAAAATGAACCAAAATGGAAAATATAATGATATGCTCGGTGCAATAATATAAACCGAGGCTCACACCATTCAGACACAGTTTGAACCTTCTGTCATAAATAAAGCTGTAGTTTGCACGGTGCATCTTCAAATGCTGATGATGAGGTTTGGGATCTTGGAACCTCATTAGAACATGGATTGTTTACAGCCTGAGGAAGTGTGCAGAGAGCTTTGCGAAGTTTATTATCGAGCCTTTTGAAAATCTTAGTGTCATCTATGAAAGGTAGCAAATTACATTCCAAGATGCCTCACTGCCAATTTATGGCTCTGGAGGCAATTGCTTTTCTGATGGAAGTAATTAGCTTAGCCTCTTGTCATCACTAAACGTGCTTTATATTCAAAGCTTTAACATGGATGTAAATTGTGTTGTACTGTAAATTGAAATATTTGCTCTCATGTGCCTCATTAGGGTGTACCAGAGAGACTTTACATAGCATATATGATACATAGTATAAGTTAATATGGTCATTTAATCTCAAACTTTATTTACAGGAATTTACCACATATAAGTACATACCATATATTTTTAAGTGTAGTTTTAAATTATGAATCCATTTATAATAATAAGATTGCGTTTATTTGATACAGAAGATATATATTGACTCCATTAGTCATATTGTCACAGCTCTGTCATATTCCTCTTTCCTTCTCGCCCTGTTTTCCTAATCCCCATGCTCATTCCAGCTGCACCCTATTACTCCTCCCCTCTCTCACTCCCTACATAAACCCTCTCCTCTCAACACTCAGGGTCTCGTACTGCATACCACGACACAGTCTAAAACTTATCCAGTCGTGGTTGCTTATATTTGTATGCGCACTAATCTGTTCCCAGTTCAGCTACGCATTCCCAGATCCTAACATTCCTCTGGATTTCTCCCAGTCCACCCGCCAGTCTGGTTTTTGCTATGTATGATTCCTGTCGCGTTCTCGCGTGTTCCTTCATCCCGCCTGTTCCCTGATCTCCCGTGTTCTTATTACCATTATTATTGTAAATAAAGCCTCTGAACTCTATCTCCTGTCTGGACAGTCCGTATCGTTACACATCTATACAGGGCAAAGTATTCATACCTTTGGAATATTTCCAAATTTTGTCATGTTATAATACATAGAGTTTTGTTTATAGGCAAAAAAAAATTAAGCAGCACCTTCTACATATTTGCTGTCCCCCTACAAGACTTCTTTTTTTGTGAACAATGACTTGCCTGACTAATAGTTGTTCTGTGGATCTCCTAACCCGATGTGTCAGTTTAGGTGGACGGCCATGTCTTTGTAGGTTAGCAGTTATACCAAACTCTTTCCATTTTTGGATGATGGAATGAACAGTGCGCTATGATGCAATTTGCTCACTAATGTTCTCTAATAAACCTCTGAGGCCTTCAAAGAACACTTGTAATTATATTAGGATTTAAGTACACACAGGTAGACTTTAATTACTAATTAGTTGACTTCTGAAGGCAGTTGATTGCACTGGATTTTATTTTGCCGTATCAGAGTAAAAGCGGGCTGAATACATATGCACACTTTTCAGATATTAATTAATTAATTTATTTGTAAAAATGTAAAAAAATTTACTTTGTAGTTCTAACCTATTCAAGGCAATATTTCTAGGTGTAGAAATCATTTTTGCAATGCCCTGTGTATTCCTACTTCACCAAACTTATTTTGGGAGCTCCTTGGTGTTAATGATGAAATCCTAGAAGTAACGGGACGCTCGGTGAATGCCTTTGAATGTCTGGCGTGGGAATCTTATTTTTGTCACAAGGATCAATTGTGGCTTAGGAAGTTTTCAGACACTGTCACTAAAGATTTAGCAGGATTGTCTAAAGCGGTGTAAATGGAATGGCGAGTAGTAGAGCAAGAGGTAATTGTTGAAGGACATAAAAAACAAAACAAAACATATTTTAGTTTGATTTGTTGGCGATTTTCATGCTTTTTCCAGCTCCTTTTTTCTTTTGACCACTGAATAACCATTCCGTCACAGAGGCATAATGCAATCTAGCTGTAAGTCATTGATTCACTACCACTGACTGTGTCTTTGTCAAGTGGAGAAAAAAAAAAACCTGTGTTCAGACACTTCTAATCTTGACATTATCAAAGGCACTTCTTATTCCTATACTCGCCATCTTCTTGTGTCAAACAATCCTCAACAGCCTCTGAGAACTGTTCCTCCCACACCATGTCATAATACATGGCCCTCATATCCTACATTTTACATCAATATACTCATGTTCACATTCACCTGATTACTAATCATCCACTCCTGCTCCCTAATAACAAATACATACATACAAGCAATCAACCCTTACAGTGGCCTCAGTTTTACCAACGAATGCTTAGATGTCTCAATATGGACTTACCAAGCCTTAATGGTTTGCTATTCTATTTTTTTAAGGTGATTTTAACCAGTTTTGATAGTTTGAAATTGCACCCTTCTACGTTGTTTTCACCTTCTCTGAACTGCCTGTACTGGATTCAGATGTGGATTTGTGTTTGCCAGTTTTATACCAAATGAATTCCCCTTGCTGCATTTGCGTCACTCTCTATTCACCTGCTGTGACACTTCCATTAAGCATCACAGATCATAAATCATTTTTCAAATCTGAGTGTAAAATATGATTATATTTACAATCCTGAACTGCATTTATATGGTACAGTGCATGACGTACTTACTCACCACATTGAATATTTCCACGTTCTTTGCACTTTTTTTCATAGAGAAGTTCCTTCATCTCTGTAAAACTGGGTGGAGACCTGCGGTGAATAGCAATTTCTATTTTATTTCTATTCTATTTTCTATTTTGACTTTAGTTACATGTTTCATTCATTATACTCCCTGTATATAAAAGATTCTAGTATAACTTGAATAGGACAATGCAATAGGTTTTCTATACAGTAATCGTCTTGTACTGACTCCATAGGGTTTGTCCTCAGTCATGACTTTGTGTGGAAAATCATTAACACTGCTTGACGTTTCCACGATAATTCACTTTGAGTCAGGGTGATAAAGCATTGATGGATTCCTGTCCAAAAAATTCTGGCTAGAAGTCAGAAAATGACATTTAGCTGTAATCAGAGAAGAGAGTCTTTGCACTCATGTTCTCGCTTGATACTACACTGCAAATCAACCAAATGAAGAAAATGTGTGACCTATTAATTCAGTGTCATAAAATTGAGCCAGATCAAATAAAAGCTAGGCGTGTAGCACCTAGGACATTAGATCCTTTGAATCTAAAGCACTTATATGTATATTATATATATATATATATATATATATTCATTAAGTTCAAAATATCCAATCATGAGGCTGCAGTGTGAAGTGAAATATGAAGTCGAAGAACGTATCAAACATCAATATAAAGGTTTCTCTCTTTTTTTTGTGCTAGATGGACTGCATTGGTGTAAAAAAAAAATTGAGTGGAGGGTCTGCTGGATGAGAGAACTTGATGATGAAAGAAAGAGATCAGAGGAGAATGACCAGGCTGGTTTAAAATGACATGAAGTCTATAGTAATTCATAACCACACCTTACAACTATGATTAGCAGAAAAGCATCTCAGCATGTACAACACATCAAACATTCCCAATTGTTATTGTCATTTGTAATAATTGGGAATAATATATTGCCATATGAAATATATTTGGCAGTATATTCATTTTTGATGAGAAAGTAATGTTAATAAATTGCTTTTTGGTTATGATCTAGACCAGGGGTGTCAAACTCAGTTCCTGGAGGGCTGTAGCCCTGCAGTGTTTTGTTCCAACCCTGCTCCAATAAACAAGCATTGCTGTACATACTAAGTACATCAAAACAATTCTAATGTTTTTGGCTCTATACACCACCACAATGATAAGATGAATAAGAGGTCCTTTAACTGCAGACTGTCAGCTTTAATTTGAGGGTATTTACATCCAAATCAGGTAAACGGCGTAGGAATGACGACAGTTTGCATATGTCCCTTCCACTTGTTAAGTGACCAAAGTTAATGGGCCAATTGGCTTCTCAGCTGTTCCATGGCCAGGTGTGTGTTATTCCCTCATTATCCAAATTACAATGAGCAGATAAAAGGTCCAGAGTTCATTTCAAGTGGTCTAAGGATCAAGCATGGGGGTTGTATTGTCATGGCGTGGTCATTTATGGCTGCCAATGGAGCTGGTTCTCTTGTATTTAATGATGATGTGACTGCTGACTAAATCGGCAGGATAAATTCTGAAATGTTTCAGGCAATATTATCTGCTCATATTCAGCCAAATGCTTCTGACCTCATTGGACGGCACTTCACAGTGCAGATGGACAATGACCCAAAGCATACTGCAAAAGCAACCAAAGAGCTTTTGAACAGGAACTGAAGACAGTTGTAGTAGAGACCTGGTAGAGCAGGGGTCACCAACGTGGTGCCCGTGGGCACCAGGTAGCCCCCAAGGAGCACATGAGTAGCTCTCAGGCTTGCTATAAAAAGTGCACAACTCATCAGTGAGATGCGTCTATAATGTAAAATGTAGTTAATTCGTTGTTGATAGTCACTGTCAAAAATCACAAGTGTATTCACATAGATAAACGAGTATCATTAATAATAATAATAATAATAATAATAATAATATATAACTAAAGGTAAATTTGTTATTTCAGAGGAGTATTTCAAACTGGTAGCCCTTTATATGACTCGGTGTCCATGTAGTAGCTCTCAGTTACAAAAAGGTTGGTGATCCCTGTGGTAGAGCATCACCAGGGATGAAATCCAGTGTCCAGACTTCAGGCTGTAATTGACTGCAAATGATTTACAACCAAGTATTAAAAAGTGTAAGTTTGATTTAAGATTATTATTCTGATTATTATTTCTTTTGGTCCCTTAACAAGTGGAAGGCACATATGCAAACTATTGTAATTATTACACCGTTTACCTGATTTGGATGTAAATACCCTCAAATTAAATCTGACAGTCTGCAGTTAAAGCACATCTTGTTTGTTTCATGAAATTGTGGTGGTGTATAGAGCCAAAAACATTAGAATTGTTTCAGCATTGTTTCGATGTCCCAATATTTATGGACCTGACTATACATCCCATGTAGTTTTCAAATAAGCCTTAATGACGTGATTAGTTGGATCAGGTGTTTTTTAAATTATGGTTGAAGCTAAACTCTGCAGGTCCTCTGCCCTTCTGGAACTTAGTTTGAAATCCCTGCTCTAAACCCTTAATATTTGAGAGCTTCCTCAAAGTGTGCTAAGAATTTCTCCTACCTTCCTTCATCTTCTGCCCCTAAATATGATTTTGTGGGAAAAAAAAAAAAAAAAAACCAGGGGTGTTGTCAAAACTAACTATACTAAACTCAACCATAATTAAGGCTTATTTGAAAACTACATGGTATGTATGTTGGAACAGGGTTGGAACAAAACACTTCAGGGCTGTGGCCCTCCAGGAATTGAGTTTGACACCCCTGGTCTAGACTCTTTGAGGTGTACACATACAGTTCATTGTAACAAATGTAATTCTCAAGATTATAGATAGAGAGATAGATAGATGATGCTGTGAGTCTCCATCCTAACAGACTGTATCTTTTCATCTCTACGGCTCTCTCTTCACTTAGAGTACTTCAACAGCACTCGCCTCCATGTCAAAAGAAGTGGGATGCTCTATCCACTGTAGACTGTTATTTATAAACACAGTCATTTTTTTTTTCATTTACAGTACCCATTAGATGAAAACATTTCAGATGAAAAATATTCTAGAATTAGATCTAGCATGTATATATATATATATATATATATATATATATATATATATATATATATATATAGATAGAGAGGAGAGAGAGAGAGAGATTGAGAGAGAGAGAGAGAGAGAGAGAGAGAGAGAGAGAGAGAGAGAGAGAGAGAGAGAGAGAGAATTTCCTTATTCATATCTAGTTGTTTCAATGGCAGGAATACATTTACCAGCTATTAACATAAACAAATAGAATAAGAGGATATCAGAAAAATGGTGTGATATACAAATACAGATTAGTATTAGAGAAAGGTTTGACAATGGTTGAAATGCACTATTTGTTATTGATTTTACTCTCTGATATGAGGTGAAATTATTACATGTACTTTGGTGAAATCGGAATCAGACATCGGGGACAAGATTACAGTTTGGTACATTGTTTTGCATTTGTGGGCATTTGTGGGCTTTGTGGATAATTAGACTCAAGGTAACAAGAAAGGATATCGCTAAAGCTAGATTATTGTCCATGAACATAGATTGTACACATTATTCACTGAAATTTGATCAAATTAACTGCCACTCTGATGTCAATGACTGCTGAGATTGAAAACTTGATTCATGGATAATTGAACTTAAGCTGAAATAGAAATAGTTTGGTAAAAAGGTTCTGTTTTGGATTAGTGCAAGATTGGTCTATCACAGACTAGCCACTCATTTTCTAAAGCATGTGAGTCACTGGTTGGTGTGATGAGAATGCTTACATTAGATGCATTATTTTTTCTGTAATTTGGCCAATGTAGTTTGCAAGTTGAATATGTTTTTTCTTTCCAAATATTTGAGAAAAGAAGAATGTTTTCCTCTATCAGATTGTATCAAGGTCATTTAAAAGTGCAATAATGAATGACTTTCTCTTTAAGCCAAACCCATGATAGCATCTTTCCTGAGTCCTTGACAGAATTAGACAGTGAGGGATGGTGCAGCGATATATTGTCGGCAGCTAGACATCCAAATCCTAAGGCATAATCGGGTTCAATTTGTTGCTTTAATATTAGATAACACTCAACAGTTCATTAATTCTACAAAGATGTCAGATTGAACAACTCTGTCCATAGACCAGATGGAATAAAGCCAAATATTTTAAGAAGGGAATGAATTAAGCAAGGCTGGCTTTTAAGATATTAAAAACTTTTTTTAGTAGTAAATTAATTTTTTTTGCCTTCTTTGTCTGTTGTCATCAACTTCTATAATTTTGCTGTGTATGTTGTATCTCATTACAAAGTTTAAAAAAAAAATCGTTAAGTGAAATGTGTCATAATGATGCTTGTGTACTGAGATGAGCTGAATATTAGTAGAAGATTTACCATATATTAGATCACACCCGACCCATTCGCTCCTACACGATTCATTGAAACCCAGTGGTTCTCTATAAAATGTCATTGTCAGCAAGGCATTACTGTATACACAATTGTCACAAAGACAACAAAAATTGTTATTGGCACTAATGTTATGCCTGGGTACTATTACATTGAAAATTGAGCCATTAATAACAACAATGATATTATTCATAACAATATTAATAATATTAATTAATAATAATTATAATAGTAATACTAGAGGTAGCTGTCGTAGAGGGCCAACAGGGGGTGCTTACCCTGTGGTCTCTGTGGGTCCTCTGTGGGACACTATACTGTCAAAAAAGCACCATCTTTCTGACTCTCTTTGGTCAATAAAAATCCCAGGATGTCTTTCGAAAAAGAGTAGAGGCATGTCTTTGGCATCCTGATCAAATTTGCCCATTGGCTTCTGACCCTCACAGCCTCCTAACTGTCCCCATATCTACTGATTGTCTTCATCATTCTGTCTCCTATCCACCAGTAAGCTGGCGTGTGGTGGGCGTTCTGGTGCACTATGGCTGCCTTCGTATCACCCAGGTGGATGCTGCACACTGGTGGTGGATGAGGAGATCTCCCTTTCACAATGTAAGGCGCTTTGAGTGTCCAGAAAAGCGCCATATAAATGTAATGAATTATTATTATTTTTATTATTATTATTACTACTACTACTAATAATAAAAATAATGCATTTTATTTATACGAGCCTTTTTCAACAATCAAAGACACTGCACAATAAGTAACAAAACAAAGCATGAAAAACACATTGGAACATTCACAAGAAAAAACAACATATTATTGAAAACATTATTGAAACACTCATTTGCATACACAGCATTTAGCTTTAGCTTTGTGTCAAAAATACATCCCTGTGTTAGCACTTATTGTCCTCTAGCTTGGCTACAAACCAAACCAAAAGACAAGGATTAAAGAAAGTAGCAATAAAGAAAGTTAAACGTATCCGCGTATGCACATTTAATCTTTATTTAAAGTCCGCCACCAACAATGGAAGGTTGGAAGCTCATTCAATCAAATAGGGACCAGATTAGAGAGCAAATCCTGCATTTGTTGTTCAAATAGTAAACCTACGAGAAAGACCAGAGTGCTATCTATGGGAGAAAAGGAAGTCATTAAAGCTTAAATGAAGGAAAAATTGATCTGCTTTAGAAGACTTTCATGTTAGTGCAAAGGCCATACCACAAAATGGTCATCAAAAGTAAGAATCAGAACTCCATATTGAAATGAGCGGCGAATAAATACAGGCAGAATCCACCAACATTGTGCAACAAGGATTAACAATTGATAGAATGGCAAAAGAATCGATTTGCTCAAGACCTACAAGCTCATCAGTCAAGTCCATTGGAGTTAGTGTCATGACATGGGCTTGCATGGCTGCTTCTGGGAGGGGCTCACTAATCTTTATTGATGCTGTAACTCATGATGGCAGCAGTAGACTTACTTTAGAAGTCGACCGAAACAACACGCCTGCCAATTCACAGAGCAATGCCTCCAAGCTTATCCAGAATCATGCAGACAGTCAACAATACAATGAAGGAATGTTTTATACAGACCAATTCAATCACCAAACCTTAAACGAACCGAGCATGTATTTCACCTAATTAAAATGTAGAATGTAGAAACCACACTAAATCAAACAAAAGCATAAAAAAGTTATAGCACTAGCCTCGACAAGCATCACAATAAAGAACAATTAGTTGAAGTGAGTGGATCACCATTTTAATGTATCTTAAGCAAGGGTTATGCAACACAAAATGAAGTACTGTTTTAGTCATTACTTTTCTGATGCATTTCCATTTAGGAAGTCATTCATTCATTCATCTTCTACCACTATATCCGATCTTTCCTCGGGTCACGGGGAGCCTGTGCCTATCTCAGGAGTCTATGGGCATTAAGGCAGGATACACCCTGGATGGAATGCCAACCCATCGCAGGGCACACACACACACACACACACACACATTCACACACTAGGGACAATTTTCCAAGGTGCCAATCAACCTACCATGCATGCTTTTGGACCGGGGGAAACCGGAGAACCCGGAGAAAAACCTCCTGAGGCATGGGGAGAACATGCAAACTCCACACACACCTTGCCGAGATGGGAATCGAACCCGGACCCTGGCGGTGTGAGGCGAAACGTGCTAACCACTACGCCACCGTGCCCCCATTTAGGAAGTATTTAAATTTAATATCACTACATTTCACATATCTTACAAATCCCATGTCTTACTTTTTACTTAATTCAATTTTAGAAAATTAGTAATTTTTTGTGTCACCTGATAAAATCTAATCTTGTCATTCTATTAATAGATTGGTTTAGAATAGTATTCTAGATACGAAATTGAATTTAAAGAAAAATAAGGGGCACGGTGGCTTAGTGGTGAGCACGTTCGCCTCCCACCGCAAGGGTCCGGGTTCGATTCCCGTCTCGACCATGTGTGTGTGGAGTTTGCATGTTCTCCCCGTGCCTAAGGGTTTTTCTCCGGGTTCTCCGGTTTCCCCCGGTCCAAAAACATGCATGGTAGGTTGATTGGCACCTTGGAAAAAAAAAATTGTCCCTAGTGTGTGAATGTGTGTGTGTATGTGTGTGTATGTGTGTGTCCTGCGATGGGTTGGCATTCCATCCAGTGTGTATCCTGCCTTAATGCCCATAGATGCCTGAGATCGGCACAGACTCCCCGTGACCCGAGGAAAGATCGGATAGATCGGAAGATGAACTGAATGAATGAATGACTCCTAAATGGAAATGGAAATGCATCAGAAAAGTAATGACTAAAACAGTACTTCATTTTGTGTTGCATAACCCTTGCTTAAGATACATTAAAATGGTGATCCACTCACTTCAACTAATTGTTCTTTATTGTGATGCTTGTCAAGGCTAGTGCTATAACTTTTTTATGCTTTTGTTTGATTTAGTGTGGTTTCTACATTCTACATTTTAATTAGGTGAAATACATGCTCGGTTGGTTTAAGGTTTGGTGATTGAATTGGTCTGTATAAAACATTCCTTCATTGTATTGTTGACTGTCTGCATGATTCTGGATAAGCTTGGAGGCATTGCTCTGTGAATTGGCAGGCGTGTTGTTTCGGTCGACTTCTAAAGTAAGTCTACTGTGAATGAATGAAAATGAATGAATGAATAAATTTAAAGAAAAATACTTTTATGCTTTTATGCAAGTGATATTTTAAACAGAGCACTTTTACTTTCACTCAGTGTATTCCTAGTGCCAGCCTAAGCCTGGACAAATGGGGAGAGTTGCTTTAAGAACCACATCCAGAGTACAACGTGCCAAATCAAATATGATCACAAAAAAAAAAAGAACACAAAAAATAATACAGTGATCCCCTGGGTCGATTTTTTTTTCTGGCTAATATTTTATATAGAGATGCACTGAAATGAAAATTGTGGGCCGAAACCCAAGATTCTGGATGCACTTGGAACCCGAAAGTGATTATTGTAAAATAAACACTTTAATAAATTTTTTTTTTTGAAATTGATATTAATAAACATGTGAAATGTAATGATTTGGGAAAACTACAAACCACTAAAATAGTCACACTTTCAAAAGTGCATTATAACGAAATATTTTAGAACATAATAATTATTGTGGAAAACAAATGTAATTCAGACCAGAAGCAACCATAAGTGTATTGGAAATATCTTTAGAGAATTTTTTAAATTTTTCGAAGACTAAAAAGATGGTGGGTATCCTTTTAATCGATGGCCTCAGTTTGCTGTACTCTGTGTACTAAACATGGATGGCGTGTTTTCAGGTGGTGAATCAAACCAGTGTTCAAAAAGTGCTTCGGCATCTTGTCCCTTTTGAAACTTCCGCCAAACATACACTGCATATTGCACATTTGTTATCACTGTCAGAAAAGAATTTCCAAACCGCTGACATGATTGTCCTTTCATGTAATACTGTTACTGCTGCTAGAGCAAAAGTGTAATATGAACGCTAAACGTAAAGGTAGGAGCGAAGGTGGCGCTGCATAATTTTGGTTCGCAATTTCGCATCTTTTTTTTTCTTTTGGCAAAAAGAAAATGTAATTTTGCCAGGGTCATTGATTAGTCAGTACTTTGCCTTTGATTTTAAATTAAAAAAGAAGAAGAAGAAAAAAGAGGATAAGAATTGTCCTTGCTGGTATTTCATGAATGCCTCATGATCACTGTCTGAAAATTAAGCAAATAGAATAAAATCTAATAGTGGTCGCCATAATATCTTTGTTGTTTCATCAAGACAACACTGAGATTAGATTGAGAAAAAAGACATGTCTCAGGATTTTTTCCTAAGACAAATGACAAGCAAACGTATCCAGGTATCCAGGTCGACTACAAACAGGTTACTATAATTGCAAAGATGTACTGTATTATTATTAATATGCTAGTTGAAATTATTCGAATTTCATGATAGCACACTTGCATATACAGGAAAATAATTACCTCTATTCTACTGTACACATAATCTACACTTAAATTACTTTTTAAGTCAAACTGGATGTTGGGTTGTCAGGGCCAGCAAGGCCTTTTCTGTTAGTCTAAACTAAATCA
>JACRUU010000030.1:8184747-8339747 GCA_030449085.1 Kryptopterus vitreolus
GTGCTCCCTCTTCTGTATATGCTGTAATGAATCTTCCATGCTAGTGAATCATTCTTATTTCAAATGGGCAAATGAGTCTTGCAAAAATGTGTATGAACTTTGAACAGTGTCTGTGGCTCTTTCACAAGAAGATAATTAGATTAAAAAGGTGACTTCATACAACTGGCCTATCCTGTTCGTGTTTCCGTTCCCCTTAGCTCTCCAGTCAGTCATTTCAACCACTTAATTCTCTGCCCATAATGGCATCATTATCCAAGATTGTCTGTAGATGTGTGTGTGTGTGTGTGTGTGTGTGTGTGTGTGTGTGTGTGTGTGTGTGTGTGTGTGTGTGTGTGTGTGTGTGTGTGTCAAATGGCGGGCTACTTTTGTGAGCCTCCAACTGCACTAGAAGAAAATTTGTTTCAAGGAGAAAGACAGGACTGCAAAATTGAGCTATACTCCTGTAGAGGGTTTTGGATATATCACACAATGTGAAGTCCAGTATCTTGATTTTCTGTTCATTAGCTATTTTTTTGGAATTAGAAATGTACCACATGTATCTCCAACTAGTTATATATTATGAACAAATCACTTAAATGAACAACTGACTTTGCTTGAGCTGTATTTATTTATTTATTTTTTACATATTCAGGTTAGCAGTTTAGGAAACAGAGGAGAGGGTCAGCCATGTCTTATAATTTTTGAAGGGCCTTGTTTAAGGGCCCAACAATGGCAGCTATGCTGTTAAATGGGACTAAATTTCTGATCATCAATCCCTAATCTTAAATCAGAGAAGCTGTGGGATTTAACTCTAAAATTTACTATAATCTTTCTGACAAACCAAAGTTGAGTCAGATTTGACCTTTCGACTGTTGCATAATGGCATTGCTTTTAACGTGTGACCTTAAAAAAGATTCCACTCTCCTTATTCAGTTTGCTATTGTCAGTTTGAAAATATATTTGCGGACAATTTCTGCCCTCCGTCGGTTATCCTGTCTCCTTTTATCACCTTCTATCAAAACGTGTGAAGTGTTCTCCTCTTTGATACATCTTTTCAGTTTTGTACATTCTTGTCATGTTTATTCCGTATTACTCCTGTTCAGTGGCGTCAGAATTTAAATTTTCTGTCTATCTCTTATTTGTTATCGTACAAGCTTTCTTTTTTTTCTCCCCCTGTCTTTTCACCATGTCTTGCACAAAATGTTGTCCACGTGAAAAGAGGATAAGGACCCATACAGTGTTGAATTAACATTAACCGAATTGAAACACCCTCTGGTGCAATACATCTTTCTGTGTTTGCAAATGGAACTCTCTAGGATATTTCCTGTGATGACAGACAAGAAACTTTCCAAAAAAACACCTTTCAGAGAAGCTTTGCAAGTAACCAAGCTCACATGTTGCTCATGTAGAGATTCACAAGTCACAATATGTCCATACGTAATACTCATTAAGTACATTAAGTAAAGTTAGCGTTTAGTTTTTGTTTTTTTTCGGGGGGGGTGGGGGTAGGGTGTAAAATTAACTTCACAATATTAATTATAGACAGTGTGAACAGCAATTTAAAAAAAATTAAATAATAACAATAATAAAACCTCATTACAAAGGGCACGTCTCGTCCTCTTGTCTATTATATTATTCATTCATTCATCTTCTACCGCTTTATCCAATCTTCCCTCGGGTCACGGGGATCCTGTGCCTATCTCAGGCGTCTATGGGCATTAAGGCAGGATACGCCCTGAATGGAATGCCAACCCATCGCAGGGCACACACACACACACACACTTCACACACACACACATTCACACACTAGGGACAATTTTCCAAGGTGCCAATCAACCTACCGTGCATGTTTTTGGAGGAAACCGGAGAACCCGGAGAAAAACCTCCTTGAGGCACGGGGAGAACATGCAAACTCCGCACACACATGGCCGAGACGGGAATCGAACCCAGGCCCTGGCGGTGTGAGGCGAACATGCTAACATGCTAACTAAGCCACCGTGCCCCTCTATTATATTATATGACTGCTAATAAAATTGTGATTTATATAGTACAACGGATGCTAAATTATGTTCACAGTATAAAATCAAATTACACTGTATAAATTACACAGCTGTAATGACCTAAAGTATTGGGATATCCAAATTAATCCATAAATATGGATTGGGGTTAACATACACTTTGTTTTAATTAAATAATTTACTTTAGTGTAATTAATATATATTTTTTTATAATAGACAGCATTTGTTGTTTACACAAGCTAAAAAGACAGAAAGCTTTCACTACTTTATTCCAATCTGGCAGTTCATAGCAATCCTTTTGTCAAGTCTTTTGTCGTGTGCCTTTGTATCATTTTATGACGCAACTACGCATTGAGATTTTGTTGTGGTGGATGTGTCGTAATATGCAATAATATTATTGGAAAATGGGCAGGAAAAGATTAGATCTGGCTATGGTACCCGCTCACTATTATTACATTCCATATTCAAACCCACAGGACAGGGATTTTGGCCTGAAATGTGTGAGAGATCAAATCCTGATGACTGCCATTATTTTTCTATTGGTCTTGAGGTTTTATACAATGTTGACACATTTAAAATGCCTTACTTAACTAATATCATAAAAAAAGTTATCCAATATCACCAGTATTCAATAATATACACTATAATTATACAATATAACCAATGTTGATTTGATAAACTCAGGTTTATTAGCTATTAGGTAATTGATCTTCCAAATAAAGTGGCACAAAACAGAGTATTAATATTATAATGAATTAAATATATATACATTATAAATCACATGCAAATTATTAAATAGAAATACTATTGCTTGAAAGTTAAAGTGCATAATGAATTAGAGTAGTAATCAACGTTTTATTGTAATACAGATTTATGCTCCATGTAATGTTGTTAGATTCTTTTAATGCTTTGATTCAAATATTGCCCTAGTATTAAACACTCTGACTCAAAGTAATGCACGGGTATAGTTATGAAACTGTTCATAAAGGAGACACAGGGAGAAAGAAAATACATTTAATTTCATTGAGCCTTGTTGTGCACCGCTATTTACCACTTTAGTTCCAGCTACGTTTTTTTTTGTTTCCTCCTGTCCTCTATATGCCTCAAGGTCATGTATAGTGTTTTATTCACATTTTTTTTAAATATAAAAAAAGCCTCCCTAGCAACACCTAGCAACAACAGTCCACTGGTTTATTTCAAGGTACATGCTTACAACTTGAAGATTCAAGGTCATTTTTTCATACTTCTATCATACTTTTATCATTTTTTCGTTATCGTGAAGAAGTGTTATTAAAACGTTCACATGCATAATCTCGAAATGAACCAGAAATAGTGAAAAACTGGTGTCTGGTTCAAAGACAAGATACCTTCACAATTACTGTGGTCTAGTCTGACTGAAGGTGCTGAAAGACAGACATATGAGTGAAAGTCGGACATGCATAAAAGTGTCAGAGAATCTCAGGTAAATTTAGAGCTCTCTGTTGCAGATGATAGAGAAATACAATGTTAGAATCATCATCAAGTTTGAAAGCATAGGTGTTTTTCACACTGGACTTGTTTCCTGTCGTTCGAAAGTGATCCTGCTGTTCTGAACATTGTTTTCAGATTCACCTGATTTGATAAAACCTAGGGTGTGTAAGCATTGATCTTACTGTACATCATCACAAATAGACTCACATAACCCAACATAATATCTTTGAAGGTTTTTAAAGGTATGATGAAAGGTATCAATAATATAACATCATAATATATTCCTAATGTACAGTGCACTACATACAAATGTGCAGATCACTTTCTAAAAGAGATCAAGTGCAGAGTTGATTTGGAGACTGCCTCGTTCTCAGGTGCACATCACAGTCCGCATGACAGCTTTTACATTACTGATTGCTCATATGAATGGTGCTCTGTTTGGATCTAAACTACCGTTGGGAATGCATCTTTAGTCTTTCCAGGTTACAGGAGATGATAGGTACTTGCATGGATCAACATTTTCCCAAGCATGAATCTGTTTGCTATAGGCCAAAACAAAAAGCAGTATGAAAAAAGAGTATAATGTATGCATTTGTTGAATTTGTTTAAGCACCATGCATAGATGCTTAAAACAATGCAGTACTTTTAATTTAAATTTACTGCTGTAAATCCCGGTATATTCGGGAAAATAACATTCCATAAAGCAGTTTTGGTCAAACGAAATATAAGTTTTTTGTAATTTATATAGCTATTTCTTTTTTTACGTCACAGTACTTCTGGGGCAGCATTGTTTATATCTGCATAAAGTCATTTCCGCATAAAAAATGAGTTCTTTCTGGTAAAAAAATTGACCAGTAGAATAAGTGTTACCAAAAAAGTGGGATATGCAAAGAAACAATTTCACTGTGCTGTATTGTATCGGGGCATTGAGATGGGTCAGCTGGTGTGGCTCGGGCATCTATTTCGGATGCCTCCTGAGCGCCTTCCACGGGAGGATGGTATTGTATAGGTGTCAAATAAAGGCTATTCTATTTCTATAACGTATATTGGAAAAAATCAAGGCTCATTTCATAAAAAAATATCCTATTCCTGACAAAGGAAAACATTAAAAAAAATTTACACTGTATTTAGCCTCCTAGTTACATACTTGCAAATATGTCAACATTGTGGATCTATGGACATCAGAAAAAATTGATTCCTTATCTTTTTATACTTGTGGAGTGCTACAAGCATTTTTGTGGCAAATTATATCTTTCATTTCATTCACAAAGTGAAAGATATAATTTGCCACCCAAATGCTTAATTACATCCTTTAATAATAAATAAATAAATAATAATATTGTAAGATTTATTCATATATATATATATATATATATATATATATATATATATATATATATATATATATATATATATATATATATATATATATATATATATATATATATATATATATATATATATATATATATATATATATATATATATATATATATATGGGAGGCCACTTAGTGCACAATTCTAGTGATATATGGGAGGTTTTTATTCAGTTTATTTATTTATTTTCTTTATTTACAGGAAAAGACAAATGTGTACAGTCACATGATCCTCTAAACACACTTTTCCAGGAAGTGATGTGCATCTCTTGGTTCTGCACAAACAGTGATTTTTAATTAGGCTTTGTTTGCAAAATAAATAAATAAAGCATCTAACCAAATAATGGCGAACCCATATCGGGAGCAGCTGAAAGGAGAAGAAGATTGATTAAATTGGTATAGATTTTTTGGTATTGATTATTGAATGAATCAATTTTTTGGTCCTCAAATAGTGTGCGCCACAGCTGAGCCTGTTTATATAGATGATGTAACTACCTGTGATGAGGTGCAAAACCAAAATGACTTTTATCTGACGTTCCTGACTGTACCAAACATCCAAAAGCCATTCAAAATACAGAAAAGGGAAGAAGCATGTCTTAGGTTTTAAGGGTATTCATAGGATAGTAATCATGAAGTGTCGGCAAAAGAGTGTCTGGCTGTGTAATGACCTGTGGAATAGTGTAGAACATACATAGAAGAATGTCATTTTGAGTTAATGGTCAATAATGCTGCATTCATATGGGGAGATCTTTTCTTTCACACTGGAACCTTTTTTCAGTAATTCAGCTCCAATCATCACTTTTTTATGGGTTGCCACAGCGGATGATCCGCATAGTTCTTTTGGCATGTGTTTTATGCTGAATGCCCTTCCCATAACCCTCCCCATTTATCCAGGCTTGGGACAGGCACTGGCTTATGCAATCCTAATGCCTGGGGCAGTCTTGCTCAAGGGTCCACTAGTAGCAGCTTGGTGGTTTAGAACCTGTGACCTTCTTGTTCACTAAACTAAGACTCTTGATTAAGCAAGAATCTAGTGCGCAAATGATAGGAATATTATAACAATGATAAATCCTAGTACTGTGGATACTTAGATACATTAGAATGCAAATACATTTGCACTTTTCCTCAAGTGAAAGTTAAAAGGCAACAATTTATCTTTACTGGAGTATTACATTTGTAAAATATGTATTTCTACTTTCACTCAACCACATGGTTGACTTAAAAAAATGTTTTTTTTACAACATTCTGGTTGTTTCTGGCATCAATTTTTTTTTTGGCAATCAAAACCAAATTAAATGATCAATTTATTGGAAATGTTTTTAAAAGTATTATTTAATTATTAGCGTTTCATAATTATTTGAATGCATGCCTATTATAAACCAATTTAGCATAGCTTTAGGAAAGAATTTGAAACGTAAAAAAACAGTCAAAATTGATGTGACTGTCATACATGGAAAAAGATAGAAATGATCATTTAATAATTAATAAAGATTATTAGTATTATTTCTATATTTGGGACAGCGCAAAATGACAAGAAAGTTGATAGAAAACTTGCGTAAAAAAATGTATTTTACAGCAAAAATGGTACCCAGTATTTGCTTTCCAGTATTTCTTTATGGATCATTAATATAATCTTTATTATAAAAAATATATGAAAAAAATATATATATATATATATGAAAATAATAAACCTTCCTCAAACAGTGAGCAACTGCATAGTTTTCTTCTTCTCTTTTCGAGGATAAAAAAGAGTATACTATAGTATAACTTGAATCAATTAGAAATTAGGTACTAGTAGAACAACTTGGTCTTGGTACTGTTTCAGATTTTACATAGTGATGCGTATTGTACACAAGAGTGATGAGATCCCATATTTGATATCTGATGGCCTTTCAGCATTAGGAAACAAGCTGAATCTCTGACTCTAACATAGTAAGTCTCTGAATGCCAGTGTTGTCCCTTTTTGGCATATTAGCAAATGAGTGATTTTCCAGGTGAAGGTCAACATATGCAGCAAAGTGGTAGGAGTTAAAGGTCAGAGGCATGGGATGAGTGCTACATGCTGTTCGGGAAAAAAAAATCACTTCTACTGTTTGTTTGTTTTATCCACCGCCATACTAAATCTAAATTATACGTTATCAAGTCTTTGTCAGATCATTTATGTAATACAATGTAAACATTCCATGTATCATTAATATATGTTTAGATATTTTAAAATGGAATATGCCTTTATTTATTAGTTGTTCTGACTAATATATGTCAATCTTCTATGTTCATATTATTTAACTTTGGAACTTTCTTGTTTCTTAGCTAAGAGATTGGAATTCTAATTCAATTCCATGAAACCACAAGACTGTGTTCCATAACAGATAATGATAGGAGCTAAAACACTTTTCTGAAATAAGGCTAGAGCTAATGTGCCATAGAGAGTTCCAGTGCAGTTATTCCACAAAATATAGAATACTATTTTATCTTATGCAGTTCGCAGTACATGATAATCTTACCAATTTCTAAAAAATAGTCATGGTTTGTAAATACCATTAGCATTTGTAGCAGACTTCAGACTTGATGAGTTTGCCACCTCTCATGAGGCTTTTGGAGCAGCTTCGGCGCAACACCCCCGCACAGTCCCCCCCCCCCCCCCCCCCCCCCCCCGCCACCCCCACCCCCACCCCCCCCCCTAAACTCTGATCACACCAGTGATCATTCTTGAGAGACTGATTCCCTTGAGAGACTACCTGGCAGCTTGGAAATGTCTGGCAAATATGTCTCTACTGTGTCAGATGGTATTAACAATATCAGGTCCTTCCATTTGGCCTTTCACTCTTGAACCTCACCTTCACATAGTGTGTAGATGCAGCTCTGGCTCCCTTGAGAGTCCAGTGCATCTGCATACTCAATTACTTTTACATTTACAGCATCTAGCAGACGCCTTTATCCACAGCGATGTTCAAAAAGTGTTTTAAGTCTCTATCTAAGAATAAATTAACACTGGTGTGATTTTTTTTATGATGCCAAGACAGTTAAAAAAGGAAGAAGTGCTAGTTCAAGTGTGCCTGGAAGAGATGGGTCATCAGTCATCGCTTGAAGATAGCCAGTGACTCGCTGATCTCTTGAAGATAGCCATATAGAGAAATGTTTGAAGGTCCAGGGGAAGCTGATTCCACCATCTCGATGCCAGAACAGAGAAGAGCCTTGAACTAAACTTACCTCTTATCCTGAGAGAAGGTGGAACCTGTCGAGCATTGCTAGAAGGTCTCAGGCAGCAAGGTGTGGTACGAGGGATGATGAGGTCCAGGAATTTGGATGCCATTGGAGCAAGTACAGCAATGCGGTGGTTTGGGAGAACTTCAGCAGGTTGAAAACAAAGAGTGCAGCAGTAATTTAGCAATTTGCAGTGGAGATTTTTGAGGTAGACCTGCCAGAAGAGAGTTGCAGTAGTCCAGTCTCAAAATGATGAGAGACTGAACAAGCACCTGAGCAACCTGTGTGGATAGAAATGGTCGAATCCTTCTGATATTGTAGAAAAGGTATTGACAAGAGGGAGTCATGGTAGCAACATGAGAAGAGAAGAGCAATTATTGTCCATGGTTACCCCTGCCCAAGGATATGAGCAGTGGCTGGAGGAGAGAGCAGAGAGTTGTGAAGAGTAATGCTGAGATCCTGACCAGCAGATGAATCACTTGGGATCACAAGAAGTTCAGTTTTCTTTGGGTTGAGTTTCAATTGATGAACGCTCACCCATGAGGCTATGTCTGACAGACAAGCTGAGATTCTAGTAGAAGCTGTGGAATCTGATGGAGGGAAGGAGAAGATGTGTTCAGTGTCATCAGCATAACAGTATAGTCAAATCCATGTGAGGAGATGACTTCACCAAGAGAGTGAGTATAGAGTGAGAAAAGAAGAGGAGCAAGTACCGAGCCTTGTGGGACACCAGGGGTGAGTCTGTGCAATGCAGATGTCGATCCTATCCATGTGACCTTGGATGAGTGACCTTCCAAGTAGGAGCAAAAACAAGTCCATGCAGTTCCAGAGATACCAAGATTCCTAGGGTAGTCAATAGAGACTTATGGTTGACCGCTGCTGAAATGCTGCTGAAAGGTCTAGGAGGATGAGGAAAGAGGACAGCTTGGCTGATATAGCATCATTTCACTGTCAGAAGGGCAGTCGCTGTGGAAGATAGACACCCAGTTGGTTAAAGTTCTAGAATTTTAGAAAGAAAGGAGAGAACTGATACTGGTCTGTAGTTGTTGATGTCTAATGGATCCAGCACAGGTTCATCAAATTTCTTCTTCGCTTGAGTGAAGGAAGATGGCATGTATTCAGATGTTAAGGAACCATTGATGATAGTGGAGATGAATGTTAGGGGGTCGTGAGAGCCTGGAGCATTTTTGAAGGCATTGGATCCAACAGACAGGTGGTGGGGTTGCAAGATTAGATGACTTGCAATACCTTGTTTTCAATTATATCGATTATTGACTGGTATTATCCCAATCACCAAGAAAAGTGTACTTTCTCCAGTACACAGAAATACCTATCTAGGCATAGATTGGGATTTGACCATTATATGATATGGTTGCATGAATCAAATCTATCCTCATGACCATCAAGTCAGTGAGAGAAGACAAGTCACTCAGTGTGAAGCAGTTTTAAAGACTGCTGGGTCTCATGACAGCCACATCCAATGTCTCCAGCCACACCTCTTTGTCTTCCTGTACATGAGAATATGAGCTTGAAAATGTACAAGAAGTTGCTTTTAACTGTGCACATCAGTGCATACATTTCAGTTAAAAGAAAGCATATAAACATGGCTAAATATAAACAGCAGGCAATTACAGAGAGAGTTTGGAGTCTTAAGTTTGCAGGTAAATACTGTGATTAATAAAATGTCAGTGAGTTCTCGTAAAACATAGTTACATCATCATGTACATGGTATGCACAGGCATAATTACTCTAATGCTTTTATTTCAATTTACAGAAAAATGTATGTGCTTATTTTATCTGTTATTAGGTACAAAGGTATAAAGAAAGGAAAGGAAAGGTAAGGCATTTAAAAGGTCCACTTTTGTCCACTGTTTCAACTTTCTTCCAACTCTCTCTCTCTCTCTCTCTCTCTCTCTCTCTCTCTCAGACACACATAAACACAGACAGATAGACATCCACACACATACTCAACTAAGATCTATCAGTTCTGATACAACTCGTATCTTCTGAGAGAAAAAAAACAAATGAAACACAATTTTCGTTCACACTCAAGAACACTAGAAAACTATGTTGTTTCTATTTCCACGTTTGCTCCATGAAAACAATGCTCAAGCTGTATGCTGTAGACAATATTGACTCATTCATTAAAGAACATTATTTTCTACTTTGTTTACCGTAAAAGCTACACCAAGTCTTTTCTATACTGCCATAAGTGACGTATTCTATTGCATGTGTTAAACTCAATGCCCGTGGGCCAAATGTGGCCCACCATGTCATTTTATGTAGCCGGCAAGCGCTTGAAAGGTGTATGATTGTCTTAAAATAATGCTATGTTGCTATACAGCATGCACTGACAAAAAAAAAAACTCAATTTCCCACAATGAATACTACTATATTACCTATATTAGAGGTATATTACTGTTTATTTATGGATTTTTCCAACAAGTGGAATTGAGAAATTTCTACAAATTATCCCAAAATGTCCAGGAAGTGAAAACTGTATGCAGATTGAAGGCACTTTTGTGTTATGAGGCGGCGTTGCTCATCAAAGACTATATACTGTTTTATAATTATAACTGGCCCTTTGAGGGCAACCATAATGCTTTTGTGTCCCATGGTGAAAATGCTTATTGAAAATGCAGGTGAAAGTGTGTTTCTGAATTGTAACTCCAATTTGGTCCTTAGCTTGGATTACAGTATTGGCAGTATTTCATATGTTCTACCTACTGTATGCCTATTTCCCCCATTTTGTCCAACGGTATCCCCAGTCATAAGTCAGTAGCCATTGTAGTTATGAGTGCTATTCTTCAAGTAACCTTAATTTGCCTAAAATGTTCGCAAAACAGAAGAGAAGCGATGTCATTGTTGATGTCCTTACGTGCCTAACACAATAATATGTATGTAAAGTATGTGCACTATGAAGTGGTTTCTACTAGTCTTGTATCTTTTATGTATTTCTTGGAAACTACCTACCTGTATTACAGAGAACTACAAAAATAGACGTGTATGGTCATGGAGTTCAGCCATATACGCAATTATACAGTCTTGAGAAGTAGAAAAAAATACATACAATTTACAGCATAATCCATTCAGTGATTTATTTGTTTCAATTCAATCCCCTTTGGTAACTACGATGATTTCATATTTTCAAATGATCTTGTGTGTACTGTATGGTATTTGTAAGCCAAGGACAAATTTCCTCTATGTGCACAATAGTAATTGATTACAGAGCTAAATAACTCACTAAAACTAACTGAAAACCAACCAATCAGACAATGAACCCTGGTCAGGGGTGCGATGAATCCTAAGCCTATTTCAGAAACGGATGCACACTGCATCAGACACTCACCACTTAGAGCACGGAACATGTGTCCTGGCATGTTTATTGACAGAGGGGGGCGGATATGCCTGAATGAGTTCTAAGCCTGAAAGTGTTTGATATAGAGTTGATTATACGTGCTAATCAATGCATAAAACTAGAACCCGTGTTTCCGTCTTCACAAAACAATGCTCCGTGTCTCACGCCTTTGTCCACTGTTTTTTTCCCCCCTGATTTTACAAGGCATTTTAAAGGCTCATGAAGATGTTTATTCTGCCATTTAATGTTCAAATTATATAATTTTAGCATATTTTAGCACAGATTTGTGTTTTTTTTGCAGAATAGCAGTAAACCTATTTTTTCCTCTTGTGTCTTCGTTGTTATTGTGTGTACAAACATGAGTACAGAATGTTTGCTTGCTGTTGACAAAAGAGAAAGGTATCATAGTGGGAGTAATTTGCCTTTCCCTCTCTGGTTTATCTTGGCCCAGGTAAATTACGGGGTATCTAGCATTATTTTGCCTAAATTCAGGCGCTCAGGTGAGTGAGTAAAGTTCCTATTGCTTTTACATTTCCTTTTCTCCTATGCAAAAAAATAAAATAAATAAATATTCAGTGTGCAGGTTTTATTGCTATTATTATGCTTTGATTTGCCCACCCATAAAAATGGGCATGTAGTCGCAGCTGAAAGTGCATCCAGAACGAATTCTATTAATATCAAAGGCAGACCAATTCGATTCGTGAAGTAAAAGCAAAAGCGTAAATAAAAGCACCAATATCGGATTAAAATCGCAAAAAAAAAAAAAAAAAAAAAAAAAAACACGGGGCAAAAGACTCAGTAATGACAGGCATGAGACACAGAACATTGCTTTGTGAAGACGGAAACAACAATATAAAATCAATAATCACACCAAGGTTTTTGACGGCTCTACAAACCGAGACACCATCCTGAGATGCTACATACTGTTTACACCTATATAGACTATAGAAAATTAATCAGTTATATATAACGGACTGGTAACGATCAGTCAAATAATCCAGGAAAGAGCTGTTCCCTTTATTCTAATACAACTTTCTAGTCTAGCAAGGAGGATATTATGGCAAATGGTATCAAAAGCCAAGTAACACAAGCAACACAACCCTGACCAGAGGCCAATAGAAGACATTTACCACCTTATAAATAAATATATTTATGAGTGTGAGTTACAACCTTTTCTAGGATGTTGGAGATAAATGGGCAGATTTAATTTTGCCATATATTTGGACAGCTGACAAGGGTCAAGGTCAGGTTTCCGGATTAGGGGGCTGATAACCACCAGATTTAGGTGCATAACGGTGCTAGTACACAAATATATTATTTTTAGAACAGGTTCAAATTCTACTGGAATTGTCCGTTTAAGACACTTTGGTCTTTGGACGTCTTTGGTAATAAAGCCTGGGGTGTAATCAGTGTTTTAATTCATCAATGTGTTGTTCCATGGGGTTTCATGAACTTGCTGTGTGAACAGGAGAACTGTCCTGCAGGAATTCATTCATATTCAGTGGTCCAGTAAAAGGAATTATAATGCTGCAACCTACACAGGCAACCTAGACAAATGTATAGGATGGGTAAAGCCTAGAGATGTGTGTTGTTCAAGTCTGTATTATGTCCTTGTTGTCCTCCTGAGGTCCATTTAATTAGTATATTACAATTGAAATACCTATGAAGTACAGTTTTATAGTATAAGTATACTTTATTCTGCAACAACATTATTCTTGTGTACATAGGTTAATGGATTACAATTATTCTACATAATTGAAGTGAGTATGGGGGCACGGTGGCTTAGTCGTTAGGACGTTCGCCTCGCACCTCTAGGGTCCGGGTTCGATTCCCGTCTCGGCCATGTGTGTGTGGAGTTTGCATGTTCTCCCTGTGCATCATGGTTTTTTTCTCTCCGGGTTCTCCGGTTTCCCCCGATCCAAAAACACCTTGAAAAATTGTCCATAGTGTATGAATGTGTGTGTGAATGTGAGCGTGTGTGTGCCCTGCGAGGGGTTGGCATTCCATCCTGAGATACCTGAGATAGGCACAGGCTCCCCGTGACCCGAGGGAAGATCGGATATAGAGTTAGAAGATGAAATTAATTAACCACAAAATAGTTTGCCTGAAGAATGTGACTTTTTTCGCTGTTCTGAATCGTCAAATTTGTCATTAAAAGTGCCCTTTGTGAGACAATTGTAAAAATAGTACATGACATTTTTGTTTCACATATGGATAATAAATTTTTACACAACTGTAGTGTACTTGTCAGTGCTACTGCCTACTGTGCCTTGTCTTATCTTTCTTTTTTTCATTTTGCACATGTCTTTTAGTTAAGAGTTCTGTAGTTCCATTCGTTAATTTACTGTATGTTGTCTGATGTAACACCTTGGTCCTGGAGAATCATTTCGTGCACTCGACATTGTCGAAAAGACAAAAAAAAGCAGACTTGACTTTGGCGACTGGAGTTAATTGGGGTCAGAGATGCATTATGAGCCAATCACTCAAAACACCTTTAATGATGCAAATAACCAAATGACCTGGACAGTAATAAAAGACCATCTAATTGGTCATCACAGGTATGAAAAGACATAATATGTAGAGCTAAATTATTAATGCCATTAATGTTTTAGTGAAAGCTCGGTGAAATTTCATGTGGTCATGAACTTTTACACAATCTGATTAAATAGGATAAGTTGTTTTTGAGACATTTGTGTTAAAAAAACATACAAAAAATTACAATTATAGCTATAATTTCCTCACATGCATACAATATATATTAGATATAATAGATATTGGGTTGGTCTCCTATTTGCTGCCAAAACAGTCCAGATCCATCGAGTCCTGACCCTGACACATGGACTCCACTAGACCCCTGAAGGTGTGCTGTGGTATCCGGCACCAAGATGTTACCAAGACCGTTGTGCAGATGAAACATTCAGTGAGAGAAAAACAATGGCATGACAAGAGGAATGTGTGCAGAATGCACAAAATGCGAATGCTTGTTATAATAGTCAGTGTCAGTGTATGTATGTGTGATACAAGAATGTACACGAAAATACAAGAATATCTGTTTTTTTTTCTGGAGTTTCTTCTCACTAGAGAAGTCAGAAAGAACACATCTAATGTCTACACACAAGTTGCCATTCGGTGTATCCAGACATACAATATTATTACAACAATTTGTTATTTACAGATTTTTGAAGCCCTTTGAGGCAGGCTTTTACAAGATTTTTATGGTCATGACCGAATAGCTCCTGGCTTTCCTGAATCGCACACTTACCCTTATTACTTATAAGAACGCTGCTGGCTTTTAGATGCACCCGGAAGAAAGATCGACTATCATATAACATCTGACACCTGGACAATGCTGTTTATGCTTGTGGAGGTGTAGCCCAATACATCTGTCACACAGCAGTCACATCCATCACACCGCAGGCTCCGTGTAGGGATCAATTCTGCTGAGGACCCTGTGATAAAGGTCAATTGTGCAGGCTTTGTTGTTAGTATGCATGACTGTTCCAGGCAGACTGAACTTCAAAACAGATATAATAGGATATTTCACCACACTCTTAGTGTTTTATCTCGATAACAATAGGATAGTGCAAAACAAAACAACAACAACACTACGATTGCAATTTGATATAATCAGTTATTTATTAACTTATTTACTGTACTCATGTATTTACTGTGAATATTTCACACAAATACAAATCACAGATCATTAGTATTCAGATTTTTGTAGTTGTATAATCACAACACAGCACTAGAAATTAATGTCTAAAGTAAGAGTGCAAAATACCAACGCTAATGACAACTGATGTAACTAAATGTAATACTCATGGAAAGTTGTGGCCTTATGCCTTATGTAGTACCCTTGTACACATAATGCTGTATTTTTTGTATATCCCATTAATATTTGGTAAATTACTATCTGCATACATGTATGCTTTCATGTTTGCCAAATAATACAAATATAACAGTAACACAGTAAAATGCACATAGTTCAGCTAATCATGTCAAGGCAGAAATTATGGAAAGCTTAACTCTCCCAATAAAGAGCCTACAGCTCAGGTAGTGTAAAAGATGTACAAAATCTAAAATGTGTATATTTTTTTATAAAAAAAAAAAAAAAAAAAAAAAAAAAATATATATATATATATATATATATATATATATATATGCATTTCAAAATGTGCTCTACCAAACGCTGAAAATGTAAATAAAACTCTTTACTTTTGCTAAGCTTATTTTAAACCGTGTGCACAGGACCTCTTTTAAGATTGATACACACATGAAGTTAAAAATGACAAGCACCAGGGAAGTTTTTCTGGGCTGATAAAAACCTGGAAGGTGAATCCGTCATGTAACATCCCAAATTGAGTGTAGATCATCCTCTATCAACTTAATAAAGCAGGAAACGTCAGTAGTGGCCAAGAGAAATTGGAAAAACGATGTACAACCTACAGCACTGAATGTATTTCACTAAATGCTGGTTTCAGTGGAATTCATGGTTGCTACACTACGAGGAAATTATAAGGTTTATTTACCATTCAATGATTACTTAAACAACTGTGTTAGGAATTCCTTGGGAATTTAGTACAAAATAACGTTCAATTTAATTAAGAGGAAAAAAAAAAGTATTTTCCCATTGTCCAATGTCCAATTTACTATAACATTTTCTGCATGTATTCTGACAAATTTTCAAACTAGCATGTTGCCTTAAATTGACTACTTAATACACATTTATACATCCATGACCTAGAACCTAAAATACAACATGGGTAATTATAAAACAATCAATTTCCATATGATTGCATTACCTGTTCATAAAGCATGTTAATTGTGCATTACCACAATGCAGTTATTAATCGTTATTACCAGTAACAGTAACACACGTCACTGTAAAGGAAGATATATTGTGAATAAACTTTGTGTCTAATATTAGAATTAAAAATTTAAAATTAATTACTAACATTTGTTATTCCCTATAGCAAAATCTTTCAATCGGAACAACCTTTGAAGAACGTCTGAGATTCTGCACTTTAACATCTTTGGTAGTTTCTTTGGAAGGGCTTTTACCGTTTCCTTTATTCCCCTGTAAGTGCCTGGTCCACAGTAAATAATAACTGAGTAATTTATTTGTGTAATGCAAATCCTAATTTTTCTTTGCAGTAAAAATTCAGACAGGTTCTACCTACAAACCAAACAAGCGTGCAGCATAAATATCATGTAATTAGGAAATTATTTCCTCTTGAAAAGATAGCATTTACCAAGCATTTGTGCAGATGACAAAAAGATAAACAAAAAAACAAAACAAAGAAATTATGACATAACCAGAGAGACATGTATCAACAAGGAGAAAATGACTGTACAATAGTTCCTCGCATATTGTGAGGGTTACATTCGGGAGCCAGTCGCGATATAAAAATCTATGGTAAAAATCTACCTTATGTCACTTTAGAAACATAGTACATGTAATGTAGAGCACTTGACCTAATTCACAAACAATCAACCAATAATGTATAAAAACAAATATAAAGAACAGTAATAACATTTAATAACAGTACAGTACATTTAACAGTTAAGCGCTAAACAGTCACTAGAGTAAACGACACGTAAAGTCAACAAACGGACACGATGCTCTCATATAGATATTTTCCATATGAGACGTCGCAAAATTGTATTTGCCCATATTGTATTTACTAAATGATGTTCAAATTAACTGATCTATACAAATGTATAGTTTACTAATAAAGCCATAGCAGTATCGTGATCATTTTCTTTAACAGTTCCTGTCAATAGATAGGTATATTTAAACTATAAATAATACAAACAAACAAATAAACAACCCTGAATATGAGCTGCTATAACAGCGTCACTGGGCTTGGGTATAGATTCTACCAGTCTCTGAAAATGTACTGGAGACAACTACTAACACAATTATTAATGCATTAAACTGCTATTCCAGATAATGTTCCAATTTGAAGTACAGTTTGTTTTAACGACATCTTGTCCTTTAAATTAAAGAAAAAAAAAATATATATATATCATCATATTTTTGTCTCTCTTAAAATAATATGAAATATCAAAATAATTAACCAGACCTACACATTTTAATTTCCTGGAAATCTAGCACACTATTAAAAAAAATACAGATTCTATGACAGTTCTTTTGTGCTGAAGTACATACACAGAACAGAAGTCTTATGTACTAATATGACAGCAAAATTACACATACACCACATAGAGCAGTAATCCTCAGTAACATAAAATACACTCTATATATCACAGGTGATATACACACACCACAGTATTTTTGGACAGTCGATTAAATAACACCGAGCAAGACCTCTTTATGCATTATATTTTCCTTCCAGGACATGATCATTAGTATACAGTTTAAATCACGTTAAATCATTGCTTGGTATAATGATGGAAATTACAATCAATTACTAAGATTAGTTCTATCTGCCAGATCTAATGGATCTGATCTCTAGAATGAAATTGAATTAGCACAAGTGAAAGCACTAATGAATTCACTCTGCAATGGCAGCTACTCGGTGTAGTGTAGCAGAACATCTAAACATTATCTAAAGGCTTTAAATGTATTTCAAATTGAAGATATTTTGTGTAGTTGATATAAAAAGTCGATACAACCATTTGGAAACTAGACGTTTTTATGAAGTCATTTATGACATACCGGAATTTAACGAGACACAGTGTCAGTTGTCACATTATAATGCATTATAATGTAGGTTAAGCAAAAAAAAAAAAACAGAATAAAATTGATATTTAGCATTCACCTATTTGATAGAACTAAAGCCAATCAGGAATAGTCTTATACATTTTCTGAACATGATCCTTAAATAAAGTTTAAGCAAATATTAACTTAGCCACAATTGCTAACTGCAATGATTATGGCAGAGTGAAGAAGGTATGAATGTTCACATTTAGAAAGGCTATACAGTGTAAGTCTCATAATACCACACGTGGAAAGCCATGGATACGATATGATACAAACATTTTGGGTTTAAAGGCACCCCCCCCAACCCCACACGCACACACACACACGACTAATATCCTGTTTCCTTCTTTTTCGTCAATACTTGGACAACCAAGAAAGAACCTTCATGGGGAACAATATTAGCCTTCTCACAGTGTCAATCTCTGTTGCATGAATTGTACCTCGTCTGTATTATGCTTCTCATTTCTCTTTATTAATTTTACAGTCTTCTTCAAATATATATATATATATATATATATATATATATATATATATATATATATATATATATATATATATATATATATCATATACATACACTGTATATTAAAAACACCTTAGACTGGCCATGTGTGTTCATAGTGCTCCCAGACACTTCCCTTTTCCCTTTTATCTATTGCTGGAACATTGTACTTTTAATTTTAATTAAATTTTATGGTACTATATATAGTAAATACGCTGCAAAAGAGTCTTAATTATACGTTATTATGCTCTCTGCAGTGTTCCAAAGCACAGATTCGCCAAAGAAGGACAAATTTAAATCTGTCCCAAATAAACTACCTTTCACTTATATTATTTTCAAATATTTTCAGTGATTAATGGTGTTTGGTGAACTGTCGAGAAATATCTTTAATGTCCTTTATTTCCTCTTTTCCCCCTGTCTGAAAACACCAACACAATTGCCTGCCATTGTTTCAGCTGAAATGCGGGAAAATTACTTATTTTAAAATGCAGGGCTGCGGTGTTAAGTAAAATGTTTTTAAAAATGCATTCGGCCTGCTTTAAATATACTTTGCTAATAGGAGGGGAATTGCTAATGGTACATTTTTAATGCTTTTACATCGAAGAGTGTGACATGAACTGAATATTAACTGGCAGTAAAACTGACAGGGGAGAAAATAAGTACAAACAATTAAATATACAATACAAAATGCCCCCCCTTTAGTGTACAGTAGTCTTGTGTGTCTTGGATATATGTATATGTATGTATGTATGTATATGGGTGTGTCGTAATGGATAATCATTTTAATTACATTTTACAGTATTTAATTGTGTAAAACTGACCCGGTGATGATACTTAATTTACATTCTATGCTTAGTTTCCTACAATGCTGCTCCATCAACTAAGGCTCTCACATTGAGAACTAAAACAATCAAATGTAATAACAGCATATTTGCTAGGCTTACACTAAATTTGCTCTTTTACTGTTAATCAGTAGACAGTCTCTTTAATGACATTGGTAGAGAAAGTGTGGTTACTGCAAATGCTGATTGAATGCCTCGTTAATATGCGCGTTTGCTTCTTACGGCGACATGGCAGGCAGAAATTGTGTAGAGTGGAGAAGAAGATCTGGCGGTAGTTGGTCGAAACGAGGTTGTACAAGACTGGATTGATTGCTGAGCTCACATAGAACAGTACGTTGGTGACCATGTAGAAGTAATGATAGAAGTCATAAAGAGTGCTGAGGAAAAAGGAAAAAAAAGACATCCAACAAAGTCGTCCAACAATATATTTTTTATAAACTGAAATAATGTGAATACTTTTGATATAATCTTAAATAAAAAAAAAAAACAACTATTATTACTATTAATAACCATTCAGGCTTCACTAATCAATATCAGTTTTAAATAAAACAAAAACATAATTCTTTCTACCTGAAATGAACTGCAGCTGAATTTTTACACACTGAACCTAAATGGAAATGCATATTTCATATATGTCACCATGTATGTGTCATTGTTATTAATAATTTAGTGTTTTGAAAACTCTTTAAAAAAATGCACCAGTGTTATACCTGTTATAGTATTTTACTATTTTACTCTATTGCTCCATTTCAAAAGATGGGACATCCCTGCTCTATTACCTCAAGATTGATACAATATATACAGACCAAAAGTTCCCTCAACTCAGTAAAAGTCTATTCCCAACTGCAGTGGTAGCATTCAAAAGCAGGCTATGAATAATACTTCTGCCTCTACTTGGGGAACAAACAGAAGTCCATAACATGGGAAAAGATTGAATTATGATTGGTGAGCCTCTTAGACTCAACTTTTTATCTTCTTTCAATTTTTAGATTGCACTTATAAACTAGACACACTTTTAAAAATGTTTCCCTCTGTCTGCCTTAGCTTGCCAATGTTTTTATCAGCATTCTGATGGTTAGTGTAGCCAGATTGGATGATGAAATCTTGTTGTGAAAGTCAGCTAGCTTGACGTGTATTTCACTGTACTACATACTACCTTGGCTCAGCACTTATCCAAAGAAATAACCTTGATTAAAGGAACAGAATCCATTTATCATGAAATATAGACAAACATATCTAGATTTAATTTCTGCTAAATGATCTTCCAAATTATATCTTTGCAGTTTTAGATTGGACATCAACATTTCCCAGTCAGAGTCCAATTATTCTAAAGAGACATTCTATTTTTTTTTTAAAAAAGGCAAACGAGTTTAAAGAAGAACAATTCTCTGGCATATCTTGTCTGACATTTTCTAGAGGGCGTTAAAGCTGTGAATTAAAGCTGTATTCAACATATCTTACGGCAATGGAGATTTATGGATCATGCGACTCTATTTGGGCATTGGGAGATTTGTCGCACATTGATCTCATTGCAATTTCTACGTCTCCTTAAACATCTCTGTCATAAGACCTGGTTCACTCGGCCTAATAACACAGAAGATCGTAAAAGCTGTTTACAGCAAATGTCAAAATAAATCCAAGTATGTGCTGGTATTGATCAAAACCAGTAATGTTCCTCAGATCCACCAAATGATCGTTATTAGTGTGCAGTGGGGGAAGGTGGTGTGATGTACAGAGTGCTCTCATGCCCAGGCTGTCATCAGTGGAACACTTCTGGAATGGATGTGTAAAAGCTCTTTATAGCATTTCAGAAATTATATCCCAGCTTCTAAATACTGTGAGGAAAACTGCCAAACACCTGTTAGCTACCATTCAATTAATTCCGTGCCCACACTGCCTGTAACAGAAATGCCAGAAGGCAGATGATTCACAGTTTTGAGGCTGTCATCTCCTACAGAGACAGATAGATAAGCTTCCTAAACCCGTGCCTCTAGAGGCCTGTAATGAACTTGCGAGGCATAATATGGGTTCTGTATATAGCTTAGTCTATGTATGAAGTTTGGGAGCAAAACACTGTATCTATCTGTGACTATGAAAGTAAATAACCCCCTGCTGTGGAAGACATTTTCTGGTTGGGCCCCGCTGATTCCATTTGCTTTGAAGATGCCTCAGGGCACTTTTTTTGGATTCACCCCAAGTCATAAAGAATCCATTCTTTGCTACATAGACTGTTACAAACAACCCCTTGGCCTTAAGGAAAGATTTAAAAATAAACACGCTCATAGCTGCGCTGTATATTTGATCACGCAGTTATGGTTTTATTGCTGAGTCAGTCAGCGGGTAATAGCTCGGTGGCCATTAAATATTTTTATGGTGTAGATTTTCGACCAAATGTTCAGGGCAGAATCTTAAAATACTCACATAGTCCAATCATTCACATAACAGTACATCAGGCGACGGGCATGGTAGGGCAGCCAGCAGACAACAAAAGCAATAACTACAGCACCTGGGAAGAAAACACAAACAATTAACACTGTTATTCTCTAACATTTTTATTCTGGCACATTTGAAACACTCACTTACTGCTGACAAAATAAGTAACATTAGAATCTGCCCATTCTTGGTTCTATCAGGCAGTTTTTATACAGTATAGAACTTTTTCTTAACAACTATTTATTCATGGAGATTTATGAATAACATTATAATAATAATGAAACTGTAATTTTAATAAATCCAATAGATTTTTAAAGATAGTGAAAAATGATATCTTAAAATCATGGCCTCTGTGTAAAGGTTAATCTTAAATTTTGAACTGACTCTTTATTGTTTTTTATGTTGTGTACAGTATATATGTAGGTCATGACAGGATGGTGAGCTGTGATGGCATTAGCAGGAGAATCCTGTAAATCACACCCATCTTGACTAGAAGTCAATGCAGCAAAAGACATGTGTTAAGGCTATACCCTTTTTGACCTTGAGAACTAAAGCAAGACTACACATCATGATAATTAAGATGCCAAGTCTACATTTTCTCATTTAGATGTACAGCATCCAGATTAATAGCTAAGCTGTTGTGACAAGAATTGGTACATTGGTTACACCGATACATACATAATATACATATGCATCTCCTGGTCTTTCGATGGGTGAATAAAGCAGTCAGACCCTAATTCATTTTGTTCTAAACAGAGACTGATATATCAGTCATTAAACTAAGAACCAGATTTTTATATTTCTGCCATACATCAAATTATAGCATTATAGCTCAAAGAACAACAATTGCTACTAGATGTAATAATCTCTTCCTCTTCTATCAATCTCATTGCACTTACTACTGAAACGTCTCAACATCCTTTATCAGAGCTACTTATTCAGCCTAATAATAGAGAATAATAAAAAATGGCTCACTCTAAATGTCAAAATAAATCCAAGAAAGTGCTAGTAATGATCAAATTCACATCAATTTCTGCCCATCTAGCTCATGGTGTACTGTTCCTGGCATTTTTATAAGATAAATAGCTCACATAATGCATGCAACTAATGAACCAACAAAGCCCCTACTTTATGCACTAGCAAAAGAAGGTGTATTAAATGAGGTTTGTTTGGGTAATGGACAAATGCATTAGCACAATGCAGCATTTTATCCTCTTTTGTCAAATGTCAGATTTTGGTCAAACACTCATTAATTATTTTAATTTCTTTAAAATATATTTCTATAAAACATATTTCCCAAACATATATTCCATTTCCAGATGTATAAGAAATGTTAGCCTCTCCAAAACGTTTTCAGTAAAGACTAGGTTGTACTGATTTTCCCACTATGGCACGATGTCTTTGTTAAGATATATTGGTGTTTGGGGACAAGGGATGTCAGGTTCATTTATTCTCCTATTCTGGTAAGTAATAGCTGGCTAAACTGACAAGTGCATTTAATTTATTACAATTTACACAATCATGGTCCTTCAGAAATGGCAGCCTAATAAAAATGAGTAATATGCATTGATTGTAGAAAATGTTCTTTGAATAAGACTGGGTCACTGACTATTTCTGGATGCCTTTCTCAGGGCAGAGTTATGCTTATGCCACTTTTTGGATAAGGGATTTAATAAGGCTCTAAAGAATGTTTAAATTTTGAATTCTATTTTATAGCAATTCTAAGAACACCCGATGACAGATCATTCGACACTTAAATTCATCTGATTATGAGACTTTACATTAGGGCTGTTATCGAGTATTTAATGATTATCTCATTGATTAATTGTGTAATCGGATATATGAGATTAAATCCGATTATATTATATTATATTACATCTTTTTCTTTATTAAAGAGCAATACTAAATGAAAGAGAGAAAATAAGAAAGAGAGAAAATACGGCAGGTCTCTTAAAATGAACAAGTAATATGTTTTTATTTTTAGAAAGATCTGTATTTTATTGCTGGAATGGCATACTAGAATATTATAATATTCTATAATATAATAACAATATTGTTGAACCCATTTAGTGTATTTAATTAATTTAAAATGACCTCAAAATACATATACAGTGTGTTCACAAAACTGCTTTGCAGTGTTTGCATAGAGATAAGTAATGGGAGACTACTTAAACTAATTAAACTCATTATTATTTTGACTCATGTATTTATTTTAATCTTATTAAATCTATTCATATTGAAATAATTAATCTTGTACAGTACAGTGAGGTCTGCAGATAAACTGTTTGAAATTTTCCACGCACTAAATCTTTGTATTATTTGGCATAAAAAACGTGGTCCACTACCTTCTCTACAGAATGTGGTGTAAAGGCTCACGGTTGGTCCCTGATCTGTACAGATCATGGCTCACTGTCCGATAAGTACTTATAATATTGGGGAGCAACTAGTTACATGTAATGGTGTTACGCAATTTAATTACAAAATAAAAGTAACAGTAATTCGTTACAGTTACTGAGAAAAAAACGTGTAATTAAATTACAGTTACTTATGAAAATGTTAAAGATTACAAATCCCCCCCCCCCCCCCCCCCCCCCCCCCCCCCCCCCCCCCCCCCATTTTTCCCCTTAGAATGTTCATTTCATTAAGTGTCACAGAGTGGATAAAGTATCTGAAACATTACACTACTTATTACATTTTTAATAGGGTTATTTGTAATCTGTTATCTATTACCTATTATCTGTTATCTTATTTCCAAAATAACCTTCCCAACACTGCGATTGTGACGCGCAGACTATCATTAAAAATAATATAATATTTAATGAGATTTTTTCCTACCGATATTGCTTTGAGTAATTTCATAACTTGGAGTCATGGGTTCATGGAGCAGAATAACACATAAAAATGTGTCACATATTACTCATAACTGTTGCAGGGGTCCATTCCCTTGTGATTTATAGTGTATTTCAAATTATATTTAAAAAAAATATTTTAAATTTACTTTATTTCAAATTACTTTATAAACGGTAACCGCGTGATACTGTGTTTTCTTTAGTTTGAAGTTATGCAAAAACGTTCCTTCACATTTTCATTGTGCATCCTCCTCTATCTCTTCACTACACTCCAAGTTTAGCGAGTGATGCATCAGTAAGAATGATCCGTGGGAAACATTGCTCCGGGTTTAGTTAAATGGACTAAACGAATCATCGAGGTACATAATTTGCTGTAATTAATTTTTGTAATCATATTACGAAAATCTCATTTTGGCCATGAAGGACTCCATATAATCATCTACTTGTTGCAATCATTTGCCGTAGTAATGTAATATGGAACTGACAAACAATATATTCTTAGATATCTTTTTCACACGATTTAATATGCAGCAAAGAAATAAAATGTAATAAAATGTAAATGTACGTCCACAATTTCATTAATTGTCTCAGATTTAGCATGTAGCATAGTTAGCATTTATCAATGCAGAAATCTAGAGCGACTGACGGAGCTCTAGCACCAGTGTGATAATGTGAGCTATCTGTAGCTGTGCAAGCCTATTAGATACACTCATTATTTATCCAAAACTTGTTACAATTTGGAGTTTTGGAGAATTTGAAGAAATACTCTTTAAAACAAAGCTCTAGCTAGCAGATGAAACCTAATATATGATTTGTACTGATCTAACTGCATAGATCAAAAATGTAAAAGCTAACTAACTCCTCCGCCCTCGTTTAAAGCATTTCAGATACAAATTATTTGCACGTTCTCGGGGGATTATGCTAAATAAATATGTTCTCATTCTCTGCTAGCTTGCTGGTCATTGTGACTACATTGTCAATGAAATCAAAAGGAGATCAGTGTCGTCATGTTGTGGGGTTAGTGTCAATATCTGAGGAATGATTACAGTCTGGTTGAGCATTATATCCATTTAAACTGGCCGTGTCCTTTTGTGTACTGCAGATTCACATTCATTCACTAAGTTACTTGGCATTAAAGAGATAAACATCGCATGAATAATTCATAAAACACTTATAAATTAGCTTTTTGTTGAAACAGAACAAGAATATTCAAAATAAATGGAATGGATTGTTGTTCTTTAAACTTATTAGCATATGAATGGGATATAAGACCTCTCTCTCTCTCTCTCTCCACTCTCTTACTCTGTTGTCCTCTCCACTTCTTTGTCACTTGTGTACCTGTTTAGATCCATTCTTGTGACTGTCATATCTCTCAACTATGTGAGCATCTCAGCATTTATTCCCAGTCTGACAGACTTTTCGATATTTCTTTCCTTTAATCTGGTGTATGGGATCACAGATGTAGAAATCTCTATTCAGTTCTCTAAGTAAGTGCCTATATTGGAACCGGTTTCAAATCTAAATGCAGATGCTTCTCCAGAGAGTCTTTGGTTTGCCCTCTTCTATCAGAGGACTCGGGCTTTTACTTGGCTTTTATGTAGTCTGAATTTAATTTAGGGAAACATTCAATAAATGGTGAATGATAAACATTGTGACCCTGCAACATCTCTAAACCGCCGTGGCCCTGCAAAAAGGAAAGACTTCTCCATGCATTGCCGAGAATTGCAAACTGTCGCTGACTTTCAGAGTTACATTGCTAAGGATCAGTGCATCTGCTAAATAGCAAAAGCAGGGAAAAAAATGTTGCAGTGTGATCTATGGCCTCTGATTGTCAGGGAAGTGTTTTTGCTAGAAATTACACAGCACTTAGGCAAAGGCTGTCAGTGACCCGCAAGGAACGAAATGGCAAATAAGTGGCTAATGTTGTGTATTTCTGTTGATTTATACATAATGAAACAAACATTATTATGAGTTTTCAGTATATTTGCATTTAATGCGTCTACATCTGTATATGTCTGGAAAAAAAACTTCATATGACCATTTCTTTTTTTTATTTTTGAATGTACTGTATGTAATTTTGGAAGTGGTATGTGCTCCGAAAAATAGTTTCCACTGCATTCACTGATTTGATACCCCACAGACATTTATGTTCAGAGGTAAAGTGGAGGAGGGTGTAGAGGTTAAGGCACTGGGCTACTGATCAGACGGTTGGGAATTCAATCACTGGTAAGGAAGCTACCGCCCTTGGGTCCTTGAGCAAGGCCTTTAACCATCTGTGTCCCAGGGTGCGCTAAATCATGGCTGACCCTGTGCTCTGACTCCAGCTTCCAAACAAGCTTGGATATACAAAGAAACTATTTACTGTGCTGTAATGTACATGTGACAAATAAAGGCTGTTCTATTCTATTCTTCTTAAGCAACGTATTTAGTTTTCATGAAAAAATGAACAGTCACTTTGGTTAGCAGCATACCAACAAGAGCAGTTAACAATGCAAACTTTAGACATATTTCGGTTGACTGGCTGCATTTACTGGTGCATTTGGTAAAATGGCTCCTTTTCTAAGGACCATGTGTTCTTTACAGGCTGTATATCAAGCAAAATTGAGAAAGTAGCCTAAATAAATGTCGTTGTTCTTTTTCGTAATTTCTAGGTAACTCCTGCATGATTTCTAGGTAATACCTGCATTATACTCTCTTTTACAGTACAAACATGATTTTGTCCATTTTTATGTGATTAATAATAAATATAGTTTTTGCTGATCCTCTGAAAAAGCATAGCTTGAAAATAGGATGCATGTCTCTTTTTTTGTATGGAAATAGTGATCGATACAGATAGTAAAAGACAGTTTTGGTCTAAAAAAAGGTACATCGAAAGATGTTGGTATGGTCTAAAGGAAAACAAGCATTTCTATTCGCCTTTAACCCCACCGTGATCGATGTTGGCAATCTTGCCAACATTACCTGAGTGAATCTTGGTGTTTTATGATCTGCCATCTTTCGATCTTGCTGCTTCTTTATTAGTGCCTATAATAATGAAGACTACACATGAGAACACAGCTTTCTTCCACACACAAAGCCCGTAGCTATGTAATACACAGGTCAACATACTGTAGGCTTTTTTTAATGTTAAAGGCGAGACTCTTTATGCCCCAGTGGGCCCACTAATGCATGTCTCCCTTTAAGCTATGCTCACATTGCATACCCCTGTAAACCACTCTATTATAAGCTTATTGAATAATTTTTCACTCACTCTGTCTATCTTTTTCAATCTCTTTTGAAGGCTACAATACACCTTTATACCTGTTGCCTGATGAATTGTTGGTACCTGATCGTAACACACTTCTAGTGCTGAAGCTGCTTTTACCCTCAGGACCTGTCTGATTCATCCTTATATCTCTGCTGGAAAACAGATACTTCTGTTTGTGTAACTGTCCCTGTGCTGCTGTTGATGGTTTCACATGGATACTCTAACGGTTGCACTTCGCAAGAAAAAAAAATTGTGCCCGGCTTTCTCACTACTTCAACAAACAATCTCTCCTTGACACTGTACACATTTGTGCATTGGAACTGTTGCTATAGCTACAAAGACTAAGATGCCCATACTGAGCAATATTTTAGCAAACTTATGTTGTAGTGTTAAACTAGTCCCTTATTTAATAATCCGTGAAGTAGTAATGATTTATAATAGGGGTGTCAAAAACGTCCTAAATTTCCCTGAATTACACGTACCAGCGGTGCATTCAAAACAGGTATGAATAGAATAGAATTGAATAGAATATCCTTTATTTGTCACATACACATTACAGCAAAGTGAAATTCTTTCTTCGCATATCCGAGCTTGTTTGGATGCTGGGGTCAGAGCTCAGGGTCAGCCATGATACGGCGCCCCTGGAGCACAGAGGATTAAGGGCCTTGATCATGGACCTAAGGGTGGCAGCTTGGCTATACCAGGGCTCGAACCCCCGACCTTCCGACCAGTAGCCCAGCATACCATGCACCATATCATATATTAGCGTATGTAACCTTATGGAAGTGCATTGCATTCACAAATATGTATTTTTCTTTTGTGAAACAATAAGCTTCTGTGCAACCTAAACGTATCACCAGATTATATGGAAAGCAACCAGAGCATAATTCTTAAAGGTACCCTATTTTACAATTGAAACAGCCACTAAAATAGTAACAGTGAAATTAACAAGAAATTAATATTTTAAAGATTAAATTAAATATTAAATCTTGCAACACAACAATCAGTAATATTATTAAAGGGAGAGCTTTTGAGAAAATTATATATTTATATATATTTATATTATATATTTATATATATATATATATATATATATATATATATATATATATATATATATATATATATATATATATATATATATACATGTGTATGTTTATCATTACCCCTTCACTCAAGCTACACGTAAAAGGACTCTCCCCACAACACTCCTCACGAGTCCGGTCTCGTACCTGCGGGACGATCTTAACCACACTCCTCGCATCTGTATTGTGTGTAGAATTTGTATTGTGTGTTTTAACTAATCGTTGTGTTCTGTCTCTGGCCTCTACTTTCTGGGACCTGAATCCTGCTCTATCCATACCTCATGTTCCTGATCCTCTCCAGTCCTTTTCCTACTTCCTCCCCAACTTCCAACTTCATCTCCAACTTCCTGTTTTCTCAAGCGTTTCTCCTGTTTTCTTCCTGTTTTACTACTTCAGCGCTTTTCCGCACTCTCCGCTCACTGTTCACACCGTGTATTAATAAACTGTCACAACTTAACATCCCGTTGTGTCCATCTGTTCTGTTACAATGTTAAAGCAAACATTGTAAACACTTAACACATTCATTACTAAAATATAAATAAAATATTAAAGCTAAAAGATTCATTAAATTTAAACCTTCAGTTCAACACACATTTCTTCAAGACGCCATTAGTATACTCAGATATACAGTATAGGTCTGATATACTCCGATATCAGTGGTTTCATTTGTATTACTGCTCATCAGTCTGTGACAGGTTATAAGGCCATTTCCAAGATTATTTTTAACTATCCTACAGTTAAAAAGCAAATGAAAATGTTTTTTTGCTTTTTAGATAGTATCTATAAGCAGATTATTTGCTTATAGATAGTATTGAGATTACACAGTTGCTTTATAAATAAAAGCAAAAGAACCAAAGGAAGTTGTGGATTCTTATTTCTATGGTCGTAATGTTTGGAAGTGTAAGCACTGTTACTTACGCAATACCAGAACCCCATGGCGAAGAGACTGGGCACGGTTGGGCTCCACAGCAACACCGAGGGTAGTGGCATTACCCCCAGCCATGCAGACTCGGTTTTCCTGAGCTGCCTCACGAAACATACGTAGAAGCTGACTGGCAATGACTCCATTCAGCACTGAGATCAGACCCATGGGAACGACAAATGAAAGGAACGCATTCACCTGACGGGACAGAGGAGAAAATGTAATAAAAGATTATTTGTTGAAAAAAGCCGTTAAGCTATTTAGTCACATTTAATAGAAAGGCTTACAGAAATGTCTACAGAATGTCTGGTTTAGACCAATAAGAATGTGAGGAATTGTAATAGTTCAACCAAATAGTATTTCCGATTCTAGATTTAGAGCAATATAAAAGAAACCTTTTCCTGTGTTTCCGGGAATGTAGTCATATTGTTACTATAACAAACAAGCAAGCAAACACCAATTTTTAATCATGTGTGTATGTCTTTGTTAACTGCTAAGTAGCAGTAGCTTGTTTTGCCCACGATTATTAAGCCTTTTATCTTTTAAATCATTTTTTTCTGGGAATGATTTATTGATTTTTACTCTCCATTTTGTTCATAGTCAATAGATAGTTAGTCGATCGAGTGTTGTTCATTGTAAGTGTGGTTTCTTTTGTGCATGTTTCTACTATGTATGCTTTGTCTGTAATCTACGTGTAGGTGATTTGTGTATGGGGGAGTGTGTGGGGGAGGGGGGTAACTGTTGGCTATAAAAATCTTTGATCGATGATCTTCGTCTAATCATCCTGAGGATAAAAACTTACTGTAAGCCAGAAGTTATGTGTCAATTTATTTTACTCTGATATTAATGCTTTTTTTATGTCTATTTTCCCGATTCAGTGTGTGATTTATGATGCATTTCACATTGACAACTGATTCCTATTAAAGTTGAGATTCACTCAAGTGTTTACACTTATTTGATGTGGAGATCCATTTGTTATAAATATGAAAGAAATAAATGTATTTTCGCATTGTTTACTGTGTAATTAGCAACTATCATGCACATACCGACTTAATAAAGGCACAACAGTGCATTAAAATTAAGCACAAAAAGGTATAGCTGCAAATTGCCTTATAATTGCTTTGGTCCATTTCACAATATTACAAAAGGAGGTGGACAGAATGGCATAAAGGTTAATGATGCTTGATATGGGAAAATACAGAAGGCATTTGATTTTCTTAATGCTCATTTGTTGACATTTATTTTACGTAATGGTTGCATATAATTTAAGAACTGAGACCTTCAGATTCCATTCAACGACTTTCTGTGCAGATATCATTGCCAGCCTGAATAGCATCTACTATGTAAACAAATAAACACTTTGTATATCACATTAAATGATAACAGGTTACATGATGCATAATCTTGCTTAATTATGCAGTCAGCAATCTGATTATTTTGTACACATTACATTAAAATATATTCCCTTTCTATGACATTTACACCAATGATATTTCATGTACACTCAACATAACAGTAAATATACTGTATAAAGGGAGATAATTATGACACTGGCTGCTCCCGCTTTCTTTTTTAGTTAACTTATTGGCAACAAGGGCTTCATGAGTGACCAATCCATTGCTAACTATTCTCTAGTCACACTACATTTCATCTAAATTTACATATCTCACTACATTTACTGCATGTGATACTCATATTAAGATAAGATAAGAAAAAGAAACTTTATTTGTACCACAGTGGGGAAATTTCAAAGGTGTAAATAAAACAGATTCTTAACAGATTCTATATACAGAAAATGTAATTTATAATGTCAAATAAAAAAAAATATATATAACACAACTTTGTTGTCTTCTGGGGTTCAGATGTACTGCATGCTCCACAACAGAACTGTACTGTATATTCCACTGATAACAATCTTGTAATGTATTATGCAGAGGTGGCACATATACTCATGTTTAAAATCCTAAATAGGTAAAACAACTGACTACACTTTTTACTGGTATGTACTCTGATATGTATTTAGTAAAATGTATCTGTTCTAATCTGTGAAATTATCTGTGACCATGGGCACCAAAAAAAAATCAATCTTTTTTAATATGCATTTGAGAAGCAAATCTTTAGGTTTCAGCAAAGCACAGCAATGTGTTGTTATTCTAAACATGTATGTATTCAATTAATACTTTTCAATGTTTTAATACTCTAATCAACAAGATTATTATCACCAATTATAAAACTATTCTATTTAAAGGTTTTAAAGTAATGATGGTGTTTTAAATTATGCGAATCCATTAGAATCCACTTGAGTACATGAACACTAAAAGCACAAAGGCCATTCATGGTTAGTTTGACAGCACAAAGAATGATTCATATAAAATGCTTCATATAATTTCACATTCATGTATGTGAAAAAAACCTTGTGTGGACTGAGGACATAGAGCAGTCATGAAATCTGCTCATGTAGTGTATAAATGTATATTGGTGAATTAACAAGAAATGTATTACTATATGCTAAGAATGTAACTGAAGATGACTATGTTGCTTAGTTGAACAGATAATTTACTCTAAGCAAATGAAAATCAAGACTCAAATAAATAAAATAAAGAAACCTTGCCAGTGTTACAGATCAGCCCGTAGCGTTCTACGATATGGATTCACTTGCGCTTTAACGTTGGTGTTTATACTAACCTGCGTTTACTCTCCCAGTTTCTATGTGCACCCAGCTCAGACCTTAACTCCCATCTCCATCAGGATCCTCCATATCTGATTCTACACTGTGCTCCAGTCTGCTTCCACTATAGCTACCTGTGTTCCTATTCTGTCCTCCACGCACTCTGTTCTCCTTGTTCACCTGTGTTCAAATATACTTTGAAACTGAACGTCTCTCCTGTTGGTCTATTCTGTAACAGCCAGAAAGGTGCACTAGGCATTCAGGATTTTGTAAATATAAAGAATAACTGCGTTCTTTGTTGGACAGTGTCAAGATGGAGTAAATATGCCTGAATATGGATATTTGGAAAACTAAACTAAATTAATACAGAACTGATGATTTTATTATCAAACACCTACAGTAGTATACACAGTAGATACAGTAGATACACAACAATATAAGAACTTATTCGTTAAAATTCATGAAACCTTGAACAGTTTCATAATGTCAAGAAAAGCAAGTCAAGAGTTAAGTAATGAATGCGACACTGGAAGTGCATTTTTTTTTTAAATCACACATACTAGAAAGAGACATCATAGGAAAGCAGTTAAAAATAAATTAGGAGCAACTGACAATGAGAAATGAGATTTTAACAAGTCATGGTTAGACAATACATCATGCCTCATTCTACTTTCAGACAAAGACTAGGTTCAGTCATGTATAAAAAGAAGTAACAAAAAAATGCCTGTGATGAAATTAACAATTTTTTTCATGTTTACTTATGTTATATATCAGGTTGCAGCTCTTTGGTTGAAAATCTATGATTTGCATCTTAGATTCTGTATTACATATGTGCCATAATAACCATAATGTGAAAAATGATAAACCCTGACATTCATTCATTCATCTTCTACCGCTATATCCGATCGTCCCTCGGGTCACGGGGAGCCTGTGCCTATCTCAGGCGTCTATGGGCATTAAGGCAGGATACACCCTGGATGGAATGCCAACCCATCACAGGGCACACACACATTCACACACACATTCACACACTAGGGACAATTTTCCAAGTTGCCAATCAACCTACCGTGCATGTTTTTGGACCGGGGAAAACCGGAGAACCCGGAGAAAAACCCCCTGAGGCACGGGGAGAACATGCAAACTCCACACACACATGGCCGAGACGGGAATCGAACCCGGATCCTGGCGGTGTGAGGCGAGCATGCTAACCACTAAGCCACCGTGCCCCTTATAAACCCTGACATCTGATGTATAATTAAATGAACAGCCAGGAAGTATAACGCAGAAATGTGCACAGAAAAAAAAGAAAAATAGAAAGGGTGTAAAATTGGCTTATTGAACATATTCAAATATTTGAATGCCTTTCGGCTATTGAAAAAGTATGATTCAAACCCAGCTGTCATTTATCATCTCACTGAGAGTGCAGTGTTTTTGATACACATTATATTCATTTCTTAACTGCTTCTTTTGTTAACATGTTCTTTTTTTAGTAATACAATATATCTAACATTTCTGACAGAAAAATCTATTCCATATCGACAATACAGCATTCAAAGTGTGTACATACAGAATATAGAAATTTTATATAATTGTTTCTCTCTATATAAATAACAAATCAGAAACAGGGAACAGATTAATAGGGGGTAAAAAAGCAGTAATTGTGATGTTGCAGGACATTTCTGGCATGGTTTGAGTCCATCTGTCCCCTAAGTCGGAAGAGTTACTACTAATCAATTTTTCTCAGTAATTACGTAGGTCGTTTGAGAAACGTGATTGATCTCTTATAGTATGATACTGTACCCATCTATAGAACCTCTATAGGGTCATTTAATGGTTTGTAAATAATACCAATTATACTATGGCCTTCACAACACCTTAACCTAATTGTATACTTTGACAAGATAATGGACAGATGTGTTTCATAGAGCTCGCCACTACAACAACTAAACGGCAACATTTTGGTTTAGACACCATTGTTTACTTTTGCATCAAGAAACAAGAAACAAGAAACAAGAAATGTCTGCTCGGCTTGGCGCTGAGGTGTATCTCTGATATCTTCTGCCTTAAAGAAAAACTTAAAGAAAATCCATTCTGTAAACATCATTATTTTCTCACTGTCCTGTCACAGTATGCCAAGAGGCTTTGTACCCCCCCACTGAAGGATATGCTTAGTTTTATCCCTCTATAGCAGGTTATTAAGGTTTGCCTTAAACACATACTTTCTACAATGTTCGACAGTGGCTCTGTTAAAGTGATCATGTTCCTTCAATTCCTGTGAAGCCAACACACCACAAACATTATGATGTGAGCCATTATGAGCAAAATATCTCTGCATATAATCTCCAGACACCTGTTTCACAGTAAAACTGTACACATTCCCTTCAATAATCTGAACAATCTCCACACTGTTTTAAAATGTGATATTATTCAAAGGCAAATGAGGGATATGTGTCTTTCCTGGGGAAAAGCAACAAGTTAATATATGACTCATCTTAAACCAAAGTATAACAAGTTATTGCACTAGTAAGACGATTATAAATTTTACTTAATACATTTCTTTGTCTCTATGTGGAATCGCGTTATTAAGACACAAAGTCTGTCAGTGCAGTGCTACAGGGAACCTCATAAACTATGACCAGGGATAACACATTCATTTTGCGCTACAACTCCTAGAGCCAGGCATGGTCCAGTCCTGAAAAGTTGACCCAAAGGAGATGGAGTCATCACTCACAACATGTTTCTGGAACTAGTACTGCTCCCCAAAGAGCCAATTTTCTTCCAAATATATTGCAGTTGCAGTGACCCCTATAACCGTCAAATATTTTCCATGTCCCTTTAAGAATATGCACATTACTTTTCAATAATGTTCAGTAGGCTGAGAAATAGGTGTTCCAGGTTCTTGTGTACATGATCTCTATTATCTATAAAAAAATTAAAAACGTACCAAAATAAGCTTTTGTTCTGAGGAGTTTTTCAGAAAACAGGGGCTGTTTGATGTTCAAATGTTTTACTACTTCAGACTATTTAAGAAGAGAATTCATTATGCACAATCGGAGCTTCTGCTTCTGCAAGATTAAGCAATAATCAAGTAGATAAATTATGCCTTAAACATGCATAGCATAAATCCAAAAGAAAAAAAAAAGTAATGTAAGGACTTTAATACAAGGCTATAATACAATGCTATAGTTGACGCTATTACACACTTGCTTTTGTATTTTTATAATGGCTTGTAGATCAACAACATGGAATTAGAGCTGATAAAATGTTAAAATGTATAAAATGTTAAACTTTGTAGAGGAAATCTCTTAAAGAAAAGCGCTTAAACTGATTACAAATCTGCTTCACACCCACTTCTACTGAAACAGTTGCCCCAATGTCTCATTAGATAAACCAGCCAACCTGGAATGGTGTTAATAAATGATTAGAGCATCAGATATTAATAATATTTTATGCTAGGAAAAAAAAAGTGAAAAATTATATTTACATAATATCACGGTGGGAAACCACATCCCTAAGAATCTGATAATATTTGAATGGTTTCGGTCTCTTTTTAACTAGCTCCCATTGCAGTTGTTTCCACTTCATTAAGAAATGTAAATGGTAGCAATCCCTCTTACACTTAATGCTTATCTGATTTTTATTCCCTAATCATTTGTTAAATCATCACTATTCATCTTGTCTCCTTACTGTTTTCTGATACAGTTTCAGGCTTAAAATATGAGCTAGACTAATTTCACAATCTCCGAAATGATCCCTTTGACAATATAACACTAACAATTTATAGATGTTAATGTTTAGATGTGAAGATATCAACATTTTTAGAAGTTTGTTAATATTAATGGCTTGTTTTTTACTTTGCTTGAATAGATCAGTAATCAATTTAAACCTGGTCTTATTATATTATCAAATTTAGTTCATAGGGATTTCGATGTTTTATGACTTTACTGAAGGCTGGATAAACAACATTTGACAGACTCTAGATAGATTCTAGGCTTTGCTGTGTATGTGTACATGTGGCTGACAGTGACAGTGGGCCAGTTAGAGTGAATTGTTTGGATTTCTCACTCAGACACGGAGCTAATCCCAAAGTACAAATTGAACTGCTCTGTATTACCAGTCTTTTCATGCATCACTGTCTCTGTGCTTACGTTTTCCTTCCAAAGATACACAATATGTTTCAAAGTATTGGGATATCTGACTTTTCCAGACATTTGTGGTTCCTGCCCAAAACGCTACCACAAAGTTGAAGGCACACAATGACAATAACAATGCCCCTGTGTACAAGCAAGCTACAAGTTATGATTTTGTTTTCAGTTGAAATGGAAGATTTTGAGTGGCCTATTAAAAATTGTGACGCCTACTAAACACTTTAGTGATTAATTTGAACACTGAATAATTAGTTGCACCACAGGCTTAAATGCTGACTAAATTTGAATTGGATGTGTAAAAAGAACAAATGTTATCGTCAAATATCTACAAACAGATAGTGTATTTCTATTTATATATTTCTATTATATAGTGTATTTAGTCATGTATGCTGTTCATGTAACTCCATTTTCAAGACTTCATGGCAAATTAAACAGTCAAATGTCCCTATTGGAGGGGGGCGGTGGCTCAGCCGTCTAAGGCTTTAATCTACTGATCTGTACGGTCGGGGTTCAAGCATTGATATTACCAAGCTGCCACCCTTAGGTCCTTGAGCGAGGCCCTTAACCCTCTGTGTTACAGGAGAGCCCTATCATGGCAGAACCTGTACTCTGACCCCAGCTTCCAAAACAAGCTGTGATATGCGAAAATAACAATTACACTGTGCTGTAATGTATATGTGACAAATAAAGGCTTTTCTATTCTATTCTATTCTATTCTAATCCTCCTTCTCTATCTTTTTTTTTTTTGATCAACATCAGATTATTTGCCGCTAGCAAATGTTGAATTTGTCTAGTAAATATAAGAAAGAAAGTTGTATATGAAATGATAGTAGAGATATGTCTAATCAGCCACAACATGTCAAGCTCAATACAAAATTATTTGGGCTAATTTATTTACTTACTTATTTATTTTAGCCAATTCTGGTGTCTATCATCTGTGGTCCTGTTAACAAATTGGTTATGGTTGTAATGAACATAAAGTGATTAGATTATTTACTGTAATACACCATTATTTACTCTAGTTTTTGACAATATTTATATTTTGCCATCAGTGAGACCTCAACATTCTATTGTCAGAACTTTCCGATCTAATCAGCTGCCACAAGAAATCATTCTGAATGACTGTTCTTTCAACACCATTACTAAATAATTGAGATACAAAATAGAATGAATAGAGAATAATAGCACCTTGAATTCTCGTCCTCAACTACTTTTCATGATAATACTGGAAATATGATAAGCATGGACATTTTTCAGCCTGCACATTTGAGGTCAGGTCATAGTCATTAAGTGATGACAAGAAAACACAAGCTTTGAAGGAAACCACCTTGATGGTCCAAATTAATAAGAAGTGGAACTCGTAGGGGTCCACAGCAATATATATTTGTCTGATCTGGGATGGAAATGCTCTAATTTTGCTTTGCATTGTAAGTCACATAATAGCTGTATATTATATTCTATATGCCAATCAGACATAAAATGGGATAAAAGAATAGAATAAGAATAGAATATTATGACATTATAACATTGATTGTTCCTTCATCATACACCTTTTACTGAGTGTGATATATTAAGTAACAAGTGAACATTGAGCAGAAAAAGAATTTGAGCAAGTTTGAGAAGGGCCAAATTGTGATAGCTATCTCTCTCTCTCTCTCTCTCTCTCTCTCTCTCTCTCTCTCTCTCTCTCTCTCTCTCTCTCTCTCTCTCTATATATATATATATATATATATATATATATATATATATATATATATATATGGTAATTCATTACAATTATTACAATTATTTATATGGCGCTTTTCTGGACACTCAAAGCGCTTTACATTGTGAAAGGGGGATCTCCTCCTTATCCACCACCGGTGTGCAGCATCAACCTGGATGATGCGATGGCAGCCATAGGGGGCCACACCATCTTACTGGCGGAAGAGGAGACAGAAAGATGAAGCCAATCGTTTGATATGCGGATGGTTAGGAGGCCATGATGGATAGAAGCCAATGGGCGAATTTGGCCACGGATGGCCAAGGACACGCCTCTACTCTTTTTTGAAAATTCGAAAGAATATTTTTAACGACCACAGAGAGGGGAACGTCACAGAGGACCACAGAGGACCTCGGTTTCACGTCTCATCCGAAAGACGGTCTTTGGTCAGGGTGATTTTTTCTTTTAGACAGGGTGATATATATATATATATATATATATATATCTATATACTATATATAATATATAATATATATATATATATATTCATTCATTCATCCATCTCATCTTCTACCGCTATATCCGATCTTCCCTCCGGTCACGGGGAGCCTGTGCCTATCTCAGGCATCTATGGGCATTAAGGCAGGATACACCCTGGATGGAATGCCAACCCATCGCAGGGAACACACACATACTCACATTCACACACACATTCATACACATGTGCTCACAAACCGGAGAACATTTTGCACCCCACCAACCCAAACCATGCCAAGTCAAAACCGGACCCTGGCGGTGTGAGGGGAACGTAATAAGCCATCGTGACCCTTATATAGTGTGTGTGTGTATGTATTTACAGACGTGGACAAAATTGTTGGTACAATGGTCACAATCCCTCCTTAATTGTTGCTTCAACATTGTTCTTTCAAAAAATGGCCAATTTTTGAAATGCCAAACTCGTTGCCATCTGCACCTCTCAGAAGGTATTTTGGCCCACTCCTCATGAGAAAACTCTCCAGTTGTGTCCGGTTTGAAGGTTGCCTCAGACATGTTTCCCCCCCCAATGTTCGGTGCCAAATCAACCTACTGTGCATGTTTTTTGGACCGGGAGGAAACCGGAGAACCCGGAGAAAAACCCCCTGAAGACACGGGGAGAACATGCAAACTCCACACACCCACATGGCCAAGACGGGAATCAAACCCGGACCCTGGCTTTCTAGGTGTGAGGCGAACGTGCTAACCACTAAGCCATCTTGTGAGATGTATATATATATATATATATATATTGTTTGTATTAATGAAAAAAAGTCATGGTCACAGAAATATAATCTTATAACATAAATATATATATAAATGTTAACCAATGATAGACATTGTTTTATTTGCTTCAACAGAATTATAAAAAAATATAACTGATACCATATGGTATATATTTAACCAATATTTGTTGCGCAACAATTTTTGAGGCAATCACTGCATCAAACGGAACTGTCAATGAGACTCTGTCTACAAATGATAAATGACATGAGGAGTAAATACAAGCATGTGTGGTCCAATCCAATCCAAATTGCTGATGAAGTTAATGCCGTTAATGCTCGATGAGTCAGAACTGTTATGGCGGCAAAAGGAGGACAACACAATATTAATTTTAATTTTATGCCTAGACGTTGTATACTGGAGTATAATTGTACTGTATGTCATTCTCAACCAAAATATGCTACGAAGGGAAGGTCCAATATATTCAATAACACTAGAGACTTATAGATTTTGTGCCATGACAAAATGTGCACTTCTGGCGGCTTGTGAAGCTTATGAAGACACCTTACTTTAATTTGTAACATGCCCAGAAACACACACACACACATGCACACACATTATGTGGTATGACAAAATGTGCACTTCTGGCGGCTTGTGAAGCTTATGAAGACACCTTACTTTAATTTGTAACATGCCCAGAAACACACACACACACATGCACACACATTATGTGGTAGTAGTGCAATGCACACTGTACAATCAACAAGGTACAAATCAATAGATGACCAGAGTGAACCCTGGCATTGATCATCCACCTGAAGGTTAAATGTGTTTGAATGTTGGGATGCTTTTTTGTGCAGGTTTTTAGTGGTTATTTGAGTAGACATGACTTCTCAATTCTCCTACAAAAATGTTTAAGCGATCATATCGCGGTGATCGTGAATTTGATGTACATTATATTTTTGCCTAAACCACATTTTATCTTCTTTCATTCTTTCTTTTGGATAAACAGGAAATAATACGACAATTTTAACATTTCCTACCCTTTGTATTTTTTTTAAATCAGTCATTTTTATTCAAGATTAAGAAAAAATAGCGGTGAAAATATAGCAGTTGAAAAGAATCACTTTCTTTACAATTCTTATATTGATACAATGTAAATGACAAAAACAATCTCTGCATGTAAATTTTTTAAATATCTCTTCCCTCCCTCTTGCTGCCTCTACACCTGTAACTAATCTGTTTGTAGCATATTTTGTAATAGATGTTGATTACATTAATACTACTATCATTTACTTTATCAGAAAACATTTTATAATAGTATACCATTTAAAGTTGTTACAGCCAAAGCATGTACCATTTCTTCTACCTTCAGCATGATGCGTGATTAATCCCCTGTATGTGCGATTAAATGTATTACCTGATTCCCATCAAATTATAACACATTATTCACGTTTAATAGCTTTTCCTAGTATTTTAACCATATGCTGGTTTCATGAGGTGCTATATAACAACACCGGCCTACTCCAGAGAACATAGACATACAGGAGTATAGGTTTAGGTTAGGTTAAAGCCAGTAAAGCAACAACTCGTACACAGTTCTGATGTGAAAACATGAGGTGTATACATATGCCATATGTATGTCAGGTTATTTAAAAAGGGTATAACAATTCAATTGTAAACTGAGTCACATTGTAGTGACTCACTATGTAGTGACCCAACATAGTCACACTGTAATACTGTTACTAATACTAGCAACAGGTTATTTATTTTTTTTTTTTTTTTTTTTTTTTTTTTTTTTTTTTTTTTTTTTTTTTTTTTTTTTTTATTTTTTTTTTTTTTTTTTTTTTTTTTTTTTTTTTTTTTTTGGACCAAATGCTGCAAATAAATTCTGCAAGTTACGCACCTCCGAAAATGTTTACCGACTCACCTGAAGGACAGTTTTGGCCGTGACCGGGGACACGATGGTGGTGCATATGAGTTCACTTTCCACGCTCTTCTGGCCCATGGTGAAGAGCATCGGCGTGGCGAGCAGAAAGGACGCGGCCCACATGGCACTGATCAGCTTCTTGGTGCGGCTGCGCGACATCACGCTTTTCGCTTTAAACGGGTGGCATATGGCCATGTAGCGCTCCGCGCTCAGGCTCGCCACGTTGAACGCCGTCGCGTACGAGCAGCCGTCGCGCAGAAAGTAATAACCCTTGCAAGCGGCCGCGCCGAACGCCCACGGGTGGTGCACCCAGATGAAGTTGTAGAGCTCCACGGGCATGCTGAACAGGAGGATGAGCAGATCGGACACGGCCAGGCTCGCCAGGTGGTAGTGCACGGTGCTCTGCAGGTTCTGGAGAGACTTCTTCGTCAGCAAGGTGTAAAGCGTTATAGAGTTCCCGAGGCAGCCGATAGCGAACAGGACCACGTAAATCACAGTGACGAGCAGTTTCGAGTAAATGTCCGTGTTAACGTCCAAGTCCTCCTCGGATGCGGGATCGGTGTCGTTGTGGAGCAGCAGGGGCGAATTGTTCGCCCGCGCCACAAGTTGCTCCGTCAAGACGCGCAGCGTGAGAGAGTCGAGCTCTGTCAGTGTGCCGTTTAGATCCATACTGTCCAAGCTTTTGTTACTTTTTTTTTTTTTACAAGAAATGTGGAATCACTCCATTACGGGGGAGCCTTTTTACACAAACTGTGCTTTATCCTATACCATAGGTTTGTTAAAGTGGAACCGGAGACCGAGCGCGCGAGGGCTCTCCGCGCGTGACAGGCAGCGCGCGCTTATATCGCGCGCGCGGAGGCGGGGAGGCTGTGCAGAATGTGAGCGATGACGCGTTCTTATTGACTGACGTAGATTATCCATCCATCCATCCATCCATCCATCCATCCATCCATCCATCCATCCATCCATCCATCCATCCATCCATATCTATCTATCTATCTATCTATCTATCTATCTATCTATCTATCTATCTATCTATCTATCTATCCATCTACTTGATCTATTGTCTGATATCCAGTGTTGGGAAGGTTACTTTGGAAATGTAATAGGTTACAGATTATAAAATACCCTATTCAAAATGTAATAAGTGGTGTAACTTTTCAATGACTTTATAAAAGTAAAGTAACTGATTACATTTGATTACTTTTTGATTACTTTCCTCCCAAAAAAGTGGAAAAGGTGGAACTCAGATATATTTACGTAACTGAGCTTCTTCAGAATCAAACTGTTGAGGGTTGTGGGGGTGCGGATGAAATTTTTTTGTCAATGGGGGGGAAGGGGGGGGGGGGGTTGTTTGTTTAGGCAGTAGCTGTAGCTGTAATTTAATGACATGTTTTTTCGCTTAGTAACTGCAATGAATTACTGTTACTTTTATTTTGTAATTGAATTACGTAACGCCAACACTGCTGAGATCAGTGCCGAAAAATACACTCTTAATACTCACTTCTTAATGCGCACAAAACATTATTTGTTACGAACAAAATGCAAAATGTAATCTTATATTATGCCTTTTTCTTTACATATTTTACATTCTTTATACTAGAAGAGACTCAGAATAGCCTTTATTTGTCATATATATATATATATATATATATATATATATATATATCTTTTCATTCATTCATCTTCTACCGCTATATCCGATCTTCCCTCGGGTCACGGGGAGCCTGTGCCTATCTCAGGCGTCTATGGGCATTAAGGCAGGATACACCCTGGATGGAATGCCAACCCATCGCAGGGCACACACACACACTCACATTCACACACACATTCATACACTAGGGACAATTTTCCAAGGTGCCAATCAACCTACCGTGCATGTTTTTGGACCGGGAGGAAACCGGAGAACCCGGAGAAAAACCCCCTGAGGCACGGGGGAGAACATGAAACAAAAACTCCACACACACATGGCCGAGACGGGAATCGAACCCGGAAACCGTCCTGGCGGTGTGAGGCGAACGTGCTAACCACTAAGCCCCCGTGGCCCCTTATATATATATATATATATATATATATATATATATATTAAAACTATAAATTAGTTAACAATGAAAGTCAGACATTGTTTTTCCATTTTTGTTCAACAGAAATTTTTTTATGTCAACTTTGCATATATCTGAGCGCAACCTTTTGACTCAATCAAACGCTTGTCTGTCAATGAGACATCTACCTCTCAGGGCCCACTTGAGCAAACTCCAGTTGTGTCCGGTTTGAAGGGTGCCTTTTCCACTGCATGTTTCAGCTCCTTCCAAAGATGCTCAATAGGATTGGGTCAGGGCAGCGGCCACTTTTAGAATAGTCCAATTTTTTCCTCTTAGATTCTTGGGTGTTTTTACTGTGTGTTTTGGGTCGGGGCTCGAAACCCCCGGCTACCTTCCGATTCTTGAGTAACACCCTGCAGCGCCTTAAACCACTGAACATAACAGCTACATCCTCCTAACATTTCGTCTGTGAATGCTTTGTTATGCTTTTCTTTAAAATGACATAATCACAATCTGTAGTCTGAGATAACTTTGTTTCCAACCACTTTCATGAAGCCGTTCAATAAAGCGATGATTATACTGCATAAGTCATGATAATTGATAGAATTGAAATAACAGACACGACGCTAAACTTTTACTCTTATTAGTGGCAAATTGATTATTAAAGGTGCACTTTATGTTGTTATTTTTTAATGTCATTTTCTGTTTTTACGATTACTACAAATCGTTGCTAAAAGTATTGCTTCATCATTATCAAGGACTTTATTAGAAAGGAATAATCAAAGAATGGATCAGAGGAATGATCATAAATACTTTGCCATTTTAAAATCATGACTGTGCCCTAGATTGCTTGTGCAGTGATGCTAATTATCAAAGCATTAAATATGCTCATGGTTTGAGTGGATAGACTGGTGGAAAGAAATGACATTTGGAATTCCACTGACAAATGCATACATATCCTCGTATGTAAGTCTAATAAGAATATAATAGAATAGATTTTATTTGTCACATATACCTTACAGCAAAGTGAAATTGTTAAATTCATGTAGTCAATCTTGTTTTTGAAGCTGGGGTCAGGACGCAGGATCACCCATGATACTCTGCTGGAGCACAGAGGGTTAAGGGCCTTGCTCAAGGAGCCAAGAGTGGCAGCTTGGAGATACCGGGGCTCAAATCCCTGATCTTCCGATCAGTAGCGCTGAGCTATCCCATTAAATCGGTTTGCCTGTGACAGAATGCCCACTCTCTCTGTGCTCTCTTAGGTTAAACCACATCTATAGGTATTGCTTTTCCTGGTCTCAATTCAATATATCCAATTTATATGAAAGACTTACCCCTTGTGTATCGCACATGTTATGTGGCGATCCACATTCCAGCTGTATATAGTGGAAATGCAGTGATGTATTCTTCCAATCGTACAGTTAGACAATATGCATTGTGTCAGAGCGGAAATTAAATTAGGACTCTAATCTTTTAAGATGCATTTTTGTACTGCAGTACTGAGGACAAATAACTCATTCACTGATAAGTCCTTGAATGTTTTCTGGCAGGAAGGCTCAGGATGCAGCCTTGAACAGACAAAAATACTCGAACTCTCTTCTGATTACATAAAATGCAACGAATAGTTCAACCCGAAGTTAAAAATGGGCATGCATTATCTGTCAAGAGTGCAAGAGGAAAGAATCTAGCTTGTAAGGACACGACGAGACAAAAAGTGGAAAATGCGAGGTATCAGACATTTGTTATTGGCAAGCATCCTCCAACCTGTAATGTCCTTATATAAAAGAATTATATCATCAAAGATTGCAGCTTGCATACTAATGCCATTAAACTAAAATGTGGTCTTGTGTGATATCCGAGATTCCATAATGATATTCAGAAATGATGTTCTTATTTTAAACCTCTTTCAGTGACTTTCAAGTTAGTCTAGTTTGTTTACTCGTCTTCTAAATTATTTGTCATTTGACTAGTGGAACTAGTGGAATTCGTCTCTATATTCTGAAGTCTTTTAAGTTGTCCAACTGTCTCACTTCCTCATTCATACACGGCTCCTCAAGCAGGTTCAAAGCTTCAACTTTGATGCTTATACTGCAAACCACACCATCCTGTCTGTCTTCTTATCTATCATTCTATCTATAGTATATTTCTTGAATATAGTTTGCACTCTGTAACTTTGGATCCGGTGTTTTCTGTCTCTACTACTGTTACACTGGAAGTGTCATTACTAGAATATAATGAAAATAAGGTCTTTCTACAAAACAGCGAAACTTGACCATTACCTGTTATGCCTGAGATCATTTTTTTCCCACTATTGAACGACACAGTAACTCCACAAACAATATCCTACACTGATGCCAGTGCAGCATATAATAACTAACATCTCAGAGGAATGATAAAAAAAAAAATACAGCAATAACCAACAAATTAGCACCAGAATCGCTAAATGCTTCAGCATAAACATACTTAATGGATTTCATGGAGTTATGACTCCTTTAAAGAAAAGGCTATTAAATTCCCTTCATGATTAGCAGAGAATAAATCATAAAAAAAAGAATTCATATGTAAATACAAAACAACAACAGCAACAATAACTTTGAAATACTTAATAACATTTTCTCACATTATAACATACAGAGGCTAATGATGCTTTAAAAAAAAAAGGCAATCCACTGCGTAACAAAGCAATGAGCTCTTAATGGCAAAGGCACATCACGGCCAAAGCTGCTTGCACAAATCCAACACCCCGAGGCTCCGATTCAGCCAGTTGGCACTTCAGTTCAGAGGCCTCTAATGTGTCTTGTTCTACAATAACATTTAATTTTCCCCTCTTGTGTCATTCTTTAATGCTTGTCTGCCTTTTCCAATATGTGGAGAAGCATATCAAATAGACATGATATTGCTTGCCGCAGTCCAACTTTCTCTCCCTGTGCATTTAAGATGTCAGTGTACAAAAAAAAGGAAGGCACAGAAGACATCCTAGTTGATTAATTGAGAAAGGCATAAAGATTTGCGGCATCACTCATAATGAAAGGCTTCTTTGCCTCCATCTTGGCTGTAATGCCTTTTCAATAGGATACATTTTTATAGAATTGGAGGAGAAAATCAAGAGTGAATCTATTGTTCAAGAGGTACACTGTTTAGAAATGTCTTTTAGTGCATAGCACTAGTGCATAGAGCTTTAATGTACAAACAGTTAACCTGGTCAAAGATGCATTAAAAATATTTATAAATATACAGTGGCAAGAAAAAGTATGTGAACCTTTTGGAATTTCATGGTTTTCTGAATAAATTTGTCATAAAATGTTATCTGATCTTCATCTAACATGTAAAAAAAAAACCAATTTTCATTGGTTTATTGACAAACACAATGTGTCTAAAAATAACAAAAAATAACACCAAAAAAATCCAATCTTTCTTGTCTTTATTGAACACAATCATTCAACATTCAAAATGGCAGTGGAAAAAGTAAGTGAAACCTTGAGTTAATGACCTCAAAAAAGCTAATTGGAGCTAATTGGTTTTAGCATACCTCGAGTCTGGTTAAGATAATAAGTTTGGAGGTGTGGACTACAGCTACTTTGACTGATAAAAACCCCTCAAACCTTTGGAGTTTGCTCTGCACAAGAAGAACATGATTATGTGAGCCATGCCTCGCCAAAAAGAGCTTTCAGAGGACCTACGATCAAGAATTGTTGATTTACATGAAGCTGGCGAGGGTTACAAAGTTATTTCAAAGACTTTAGAAATTCACCAGTCTACAGTTCGGCAAACAATCTACAAATGGAGACAATTTGGGACTGTTGCTACTCTACCTAGAAGTGGGCGCCCCGTCAAAATGACACCAAGAGCACAACGAACACTCATCAATGAGGTAAAGAAACAACCCCGAATGACAGCCAAAGATTTGAAGGCATCAATGGAACTTGCTAACATATCTGTTCATGAGTCTACAATACGTAAAACACTGAACAAGCAGGGTATCCACGGCAGGACACCGCGAAGGAAGCCGCTGCTTACTAAAAAGAACATTGCTGCACGCCTTAAGTTTGCAAAAGAGCACATTGACACTCCACAGCGGTATTGGCAAAATGTTTTGTGGACTGATGAAACTAAGATTGAACTATTTGGAAAAAAACACACAGCACTACATCTGGCGTAGAAAGGGCACGGCATATCGTCATGAAAACATCATCCCAACTGTAAAGTATGGTGGAGGAAGCATCATGATTTGGGCCTGCTTTGCTGCATCAGGGCCTGGCCAGCTTGCAATCATTGAGGGGAAGATGAATTCCCAAGTATATCAGACAATTCTTCAGGATAATGTGAGAATGTCTGTACATCAGCTGAAACTGTGTAGAAAGAAAGTGGGTGATGCAACAGGACAACGACCCAAAACACCGGAGCAAGTCCACAACAGAATGGCTTCAGAAAAACAAAATCCGCCTTTTGGAGTAGCCAAGACAGAGCCCAGACCTCAACCCAATAGAGATGCTATGGATTGACTTGAAGAGGGCCATACACATGAGACGTCCAAAGAATATGACAGAGCTAAAGCAGTTCTGCCAGGAAGAATGGGCTAAAATTCCTCCTCAGCGATGTGCAGGTCTGATCCACAGCTACAGGAAGCGCCTGGTTGAGGTTATTGCTGCCAGGGGGGGTCAACCAGTTATTCATTCTAAGGTTTCACTTACTTTTTCCACTGCCATTTTGAATGTTGAATGATTGTGTTCAATAAAGACAAGAAAGATTGGATTTTTTTGTGTTATTATTTTTAGACACATTGTGTTTGTCAATACCAATGAATTAGATGAAGATCAGATAACATTTTATGACAAATTTATTCAGAAAACCATGAAATTCCAAAAGGTTCACATACTTTTTCTTGCCACTGTATAAGGGGCACGGTTCGATTCCCGTCTCGGCCATGTGTGTGTGGAGTTTGCATGTTCTCCCCGTGCCTCAGGAGGGTTTTTTACTCCGGGTTCTCCGGTTTCCTCCCCGGTCCAAAAACATGCACGGTAGGTTGATTGGCACCTTGGAAAATTGTCCCTAGTGTGTGCATGTGAGAGTGTGTGTGTGTGTGTGTGTGTGTGTGTGTGTGTGTGTGTATGTGAGTGAGTGTGTCCTGCGATCGGTTAGCATTCCATCCAGGGTGTATCCTGCCTTAATGCCCATAGACGCCGGAGATAGGCACAGGCTCCCCGTGACCCGAGGGAAGATCGGACATAGCGGTAGAAGATGAATGAATGAATGAATATATATATATATATATATATATATATATATATATATATATATATATATATATATATATATATATATATATATACGCACACACAGTATGGGGGAGTAACTAGTTACATGTAACAGCGCTATGTAATTTAATTACAAAATAAAAGTAACACTAATTCGTTTCAGTTACTGAGACAAGTAATTTAGAATAAACGTGTAATTAAATTAAGTTACAGTTCCAAAAATGTTAAAGATTATAAATCTTAAAGACTACAAATCCTATATACTGTATAATATGTCATAATATGATGCTTACCCATCATTGCCAGACATCATTGCCTTTTATTTACTTTTGCTAAGATTTTAAACGTCATTCTGTCCTATAGATAAAAGTTTGGTTTATATTTGTGGCTCATATAATACAGATTGCTGAACATTTTATAGATTTTAATTGATATTTGACTGGATTAAATGCTACACAGTTGTATGTTACAGTGTAACAACCTTGGTTATTATGGGCTTAGATAAAATTAACTTGAGGGTTGTTTATTTAGTTTAGAGCCACGTAAAATTGTTATTCATCATAAGGCCAAGAACTTCGCTCCTTTTCTTGCTGGTGTAAATCATTGCCATCAAATGTTACTAAAAGCACTGCTGCTACTTCTGTCATAAGTCGGGGAGCTGGTAGCCTAGAAGGTCATAGGTTTACATCCCAGCACCATCTAGATGGCACTAGTGGGCCCTTGAGCAAGGCCCTTAACCCTCAACTGCTCAGTTGCAAGTGGCTCTGGATAAGGGGGTCTGCCATATGCTGAAACTGTAAATAAGTAGGAAGCCTCATTATAGCTTATTAATTGAAGCACAGTATTTTTCATTAAATAACATGGCAAAAAAAGGTTCTAAATATACTTGGTCTATTTTCTTCAGATGGTAAACGTTCCCTCTCTCTTCCAGGCACATGAGCAGCAATCTGCCTCCGCTCTTTGGCTCTCTATTGTCTGATTTGCTTCAAAATGGCATGATATTTCCTCCCCCCTAAAAAGCTGCATGAATAATTAAGCAAAGATACTTTTGGCTTTACTCTGGTCACAAGCTAAATTGGCAAACTCTCAGTGCCATGACATTATTATTATGCCTACATTGTAGGTTTCTGCATATATGAAGAAAAAAATAATAGCGAAAAAAAAAGAGTTTTAGAGATAGTGGATTTCTAAATCACTGGTATCGAGCTAGTTTAATGGCAGTACATGCTCTCATGTATAGCAATACATGGAGAAGCAGGAGAAGCACAATTTGGCATTTATTTTTTTGTCTACCATAATAAACAGTTTTATTCTCTCCTGTTTTCAGAAAGGATTAGCTTTTTTAAGTGACTGATTTCAACCCCAGAAGGAACAAAACAATCAAACAAGTAAAACTGCCTTTAATGTCTCCATCTCCTGATATATTCATCAAGGTGTGATTCATAAAACATAAAATTAGGATAAATTGTTTGCTTTAAAACATGTAATCACAGCATCCCGTGTCAGTTCACAAGCATAAGAATAGGTTTTCTTTTTGTATTGCTGTATGCCCACCTGCTCATAGGCATAATACAGTGGTGTGAAAAACTATTTGCCCCCTTCCTGACTTTTTATTCTTTTGCATGTTTGTCACACAAAATGTTTCTGATCATCGAACACATTTTAATTAGTATATTGAAACAGATTGATTGAAACAGGTGTGGCAGTAATCAGGCCTGGGGGTGGCTACAGAAAAACTCACATAAAATATTATAAACCACAGTTAAGCTATTTTTTAACAAAGGGGGCAATCACTTTTTCACACAGGGCTATGTGGGTTTGGATTTTTTTTTCTCACTAAATAATAAAAACATTCATTTAAAAACTGCATTTTATGTTTACTTGTGTTATGTTTGACTAATATTAAAATGTGTTCGATGATCAGAAACATTTTGTGTGACAAACATGCAAAAGAATAAAAAGTCAGGAAGGGGGCAAATAGTTTTTCACACCACTGTATGTGAATAAATTTCACTAGGTGAGAAGAAAAGACGTGTCTAAGGCAGACAGCATCTGATGAACAAATCCATGTAACACTTATGAAGTAACCCGTGAGCCAGAAATATTAGGTGGCATTTGGGTTTTATTACTATTATTACTTTGGCATTTGGAATTACTATCCTCAAAAATCACTCTAGGGACCGGTCTACTGATAGAGATATTGTGAAAGCAAACAAACAAAAATATTGAAATTATAACATGCGAAAAAAATGAGGAATAATAATTTGTGAGAGAAAAAAAAAGATTTGTATTTTTTTTTTTTTGCTAAATGATGATTGGATGATGTTTTAATGATGGACCACTGATGATAATAGTGGTGATGAAGATGAAGATGATAATACTTTCCTCATGACCCAGCATACAATCCATCATTAGTTTAATGCTTTAGATTAAATAAAATGTGAATCAATTAATGACATCATTATTAACAAGGAAAAAAATTCTGTATGTCATCTGTTGAAAAAGAAAACAGTTTTTTTGTTAAATGATGATTAAATGCTTGTTTGTATTCTCTGGTCATTGTATATATAGCAGGTGTAATCAGAATGTATTTAATTAATTAATTAATTCATCTTCTACCGCTTTATCCGATCTTCCTCGGGTCACGGGGAGCCTGTGCCTATCTCAGGCGTCTATGGGCATTAAGGCAGGATACACCCTGGATGGAATGCCAACCCATCGCAGGGCACACACACACATTCACGCACACATTCACACACTAGGGACAATTTTCCAAGGTGCCAATCAACCTACCGTGCATGTTTTTGGACCGGCGGAAACCGGAGAACCCGGGGAAAAACCCCCTGAGGCACGGGGAGAACATGCAAACTCCACACACATTTTGTGAGGCGAACGTTCCACCGTGCCCCTCTGTATTTAATTAGCAATTTTCCAAATTAGGTGCCTAAAATCAATGCATGGTTTTTTGGATATCTCATACCAGCTCTCTCACACATTGTTCCTTACACCTTTTTGTTTCTATGGTTATATCTGCTCTCTCACACATTGTGTTCCTGTTCATCCATTCATTTTCCTTTTTTCTTTTTTCCCCTTTTCATCCATATTCAATTACTAGGCCATAATGGCTACCACCCCACCCTATTAATCAGTGGCAAGCAGTAGTGCCTTGTATTCATTTACTGCTGTACTCTTGAGCATTTCTCTTGAGAAATGCTCTGAGAGAGGGGAAGTGAGAACAAGGCAGTTCTCTCCCTCTCTCTCCCTCTCTCTCTCTCTCTCTCTCTCTCTCTCATAATTTGTATGTCCTAATAATTTGTTTGTTGTCCTCATCTTTCAAAATGCTTCCTCACTTCTCCAACTCACCGTAATGCTTTAACCCCTCCCATCCAGAGAAATGGTGCAGAAGAGTGTGCAATAACCAAAAATTGAAAACAAAAGATGAGACATTGCTCAGTCAGGCATATTATTTGTACAGATGTGACAAAATTATTTACCAGTTGTTACAAAACAAAATAAAATACAGCTGGGGAATGAGTTGCATTTAAAGCGTGAAGGGTTTTTTTTGTCTAATATTTCGGGGTAATTAGCAGTTGTGTGTTGTCAGTCATTTTTGGAATAATGAACTATAATCAAATTCCACCCAACACACTGATTTTTATCCGCCTTGCAAAACCCTAGTCACTAGATAGCTCTCTCTCTCTCTCCTGTCTAATGATATCATTAAAGGATGATGTTGGTATACACATGCTTCCTTCAAGACAACAGGAAGCCATTTTTAACTACTGCTCTTACTGCATCACAGGGCAACATAATATTTTTGCAGATATTTGCAGACTTCAGTGATTGCCTATTGTCATGATGGTTTTCCCATCCTATTCTTCAAGATAGCACTTAGTTTTGCTCACTTGACTTTCAGCTTTAAAGGCTGGGCGATTTTTGATATTTTAACTCGTGATCTGCCAAGCACAGGGCCACAATTTTTGCTTTTGGGAAATTTAAAGAAGTATATTATGTTAATTATGAGTATTTAGGGACATTGACACATTGAAACTACATTGAAACTAGCGTGTATAACTGCAAAGTCTCCCACAAAATAACTTAACACATAGCCATTCATGTGTAAACCGCTGTCCAAAAGTGAGAAAACCCTTTAGTGAAAATGTCCAATTTAGGCTCAATTAGCCATTTTCTCTCCCCTATGTCATGTGACCCATTAGTGTTACAAGGTCTCAGGTGTGAATGGGGAGCAGGTGTGTTAAATTTGGTGTTATTGCTCACTCTCTCAGACTGGTCACTGGAAGTTGAACATGGCACCTTATAGCAGATAAAGTTCGCTGAAGACAGGAGGAGTGGAAGAGTGGAAGGCTCCAGGCAACCTCTGAAGCTCTTGTGTACTCGATGCCGAAGAGGCTCAAGGCCAGCTTTTGAGACAGGAATGGCTGTTTATTGAGTTATTTTGAGAGGACAGCAAATTTATTCTGTTATACAAGCTTTACTACTTTATATTGGAGCAAAGTGTCACTTCTTTCACAAAAAATACAATAATAAAGTCACAAAAGTATGAGGGTAGAAGTAGAGATGCTGCTGTGCTTTCCTGCTGATGGAGCTGATGTTGAGTGACCAGGTGAAGTTCTCCACCAAATGAACACTAAGGACTATGGTGCTCTTGACGATCTCCAAGGAAGATCCATTCATGACCATTGGACAATTGTCGGTCTGTGCTCTCCCAAAGCCAAAACTTATGTTTAGGCAATGTTCAGAGACAGCTTGTTGGCCCTACATCAGGCTGTTAAGTTGATTCATCTACTTGATGTGATTCAAGCTGTGCATTGCAAAACAGCCATGAGTGAACATCAGTGGGCTGAGCACCCTGAGGGGCCCCCAGTGCTCATTGTATTGGTACTGGAGATGATATTTGTAATCCGAGAAGTACAGGATCCAGTTGCAGAAGGAGATGTTTAGGTTCCGCTTCTCAATTAGGTGCTGAGGGATGATTGTGTTGAGTGATGAACTGAAGTCTGTGCACTGCATTAGCACATACTTGTACTTATTGTCCATGTGGGTGAGGTTCAGATGGAGGGTCATGGTGATGCATTGTCCGTGGAATGTTTTGGACGATACGCAAACTAATAATTGAATTTACATGGGTTAACTCTGCATAGAATCTTCCTCACATCAGCTGTGGTATGTTTAAACATTGGATGAGGACAAAACACATTGGATCATGTATTTGATTTATTTACTCAGTTATCTTAAGTTTGGTCTTGTTTTAATCTACTATAGTAGTATAATCTACAATAGTTAGTATAACCAGTAAGTCGGAATCCCTAAGATTCCGTCCTAGAATAAACATCCAATCTGTTTTATTATGGTCAGACGAGGGCAGATAAAGTTAAATTATGTACACAGCCTAATACACCAGTTAAATCCTTATGGGAGTCCCATATAATTCTATTTAGGGTTTCACTGTATAAACACCAATAATTCTGAATGGATATTAAAAGGTCCAAGAATCAGACATAGTTTTTTTCTACTTTCAGATCCACCATTGATAATGTTGGTTTACCCTGAACTGATGCAGTATATGCATTTGGGCCACAATCTATCAATCTAATTTGAAGCCAATTTAACAAATAGTATAAATGTACATATAAATAATAATCCCTGAACGCAGTTTGCACAACAAGAAAATTAATCGATTGAAAGTATTGGCTATCTTCCTATTCATATACAATATCAGTATGGTAGCCTTTTTACATTATGCTTATTATCAAAGCAATGCCAATGTGCCCTTCCAAATTATGTCCAGTCTGTCAACCTTTCCACAGGTTGTCATGGTGTAGAATACTTATGTACCTTTGATATTTCAGGTCATTCATTCATTCATTCATTCATCTTCTACCGATATATACAATTTTCTCTTGGGTCAAGGGGAGCCTGTGCCTATCTCAGGCGTCTATATGCATTAAGGCAGGATACACCCTGGATGGAATGGCAACCCATCGCAGGGCACACACACTCACGCACATATTCACACACTAGAGACAATTTTCCAAGGTGCCAATCAACCTACCGTGTATGTTTTTAGAGAAAAAACCCCTGAGGCACGGGGAGAACATGCAAACTCCACACACACATGGCCGAGACGGGAATCGAACCCGGATCCTGGAGGTGTGAGGTGAACATGCTAACCACTAATCCACCGTGCCCCCTTATATTTCAAGGTCTTTTAATTAAATATAAAAAATGACAATGAAATTGTAGCATGGGGTCCTAACTGTTGTTGGATGTGAAAAACAATTAAATTGAATGAATGCAAAATTCAGACTGCAGCAGAACATAGAAATTTGTGAAAGGGGTCTAAATAATGTGTTCATGTGTTTGTGTATACAGTGCATCATCTGATGTCAAAGTGTAGTAAGTGTCTCTATTTGTTATTTGTCTGCTGGTGTATTAAGTTTAATCGTATGACCCCTGCATCTATGGTCTTCAAAATTTGCCTGTTTCATTGTGCTTTCTCAAAAAGCACATCTTGAAACACTAATCTGCTTTTAAATTTGTGCCCTTGAGGGATCATCCTGGCGCAGTATACAGTAACTATTTTGCCATGGTGTATGACCCCGGAGAGGTGTATGAGAATGTCTTCCAGCTCACCAAAGTTGCAGATTCCTCACCCAGTTGTAATCCTCATAAGCAGCTTTTTCTGTTTCAACGTACATATGAAACTGATGATTGTTAGAACCTGTTGGGAAAACTGGCTAATCATACACATGACTCTGATGCTACAAAATCCCAGACATTGTGCGCGTGTATAAAGTATGCAAGTGTTACAATCGAGAGGCAAAGTGTATTCAAAACAAATATTAATTTAACTGCAATTTCTCTTGTTTGCTCACATTTTGGTGAGTGCAGTTTCTGTGCTGTGAAATTGGCGAAAACCAAGCTGGAATTATTCATTACAAAAAGTTATAGTGGAATAGTTAGAACCAAGGAGACATTAATTCTTCCTAAAAATTAAGGATTTTAGAAAGAAAAGTTTAGTTGGAGACTTATAATGCAGTGTAATGACTGACAGAGATGGAGGTTAGATCAAACAACTAGTCTTTAATGAACTTTTGCACAATACAGATTGACGGAGCATAACCAATATGTCGGGTGGCCGGAATACGGGTGTAGATAGAGGAGTTCAGGTGAGCGGTTGGACACGAACAGCGACTGGCTGAGAGAGGAACAAACAGCAGACAGACTGGAACAAGTAACCGACAACAAATAGTCAGATCTCAGACGTTCTGAGGAAATACACAAAGTACAGAGGTTAGTGAAACCACAACAAAGTGCCAAAGCACGTAGCCTATGTGTCATGTGAGATCGGACTATGAGCGAACAGAGCGGCGTCCTTTTATCCACCGTGTTGATGAGTGGCTGATTCGATCCAGGTGCAGGTGATCAGAATTCAGAGAAATTGCTGCGCTGGGATAATTGGGAGGAAGGAGAATGACGGAACTGTGATATGCAGATTATTGAAATTACTAGGATTGGCACTGGATTTTATTTTCCAGAATTCAGAGTAATAGCAGCAGTTTTAAGAGGCATAGCAAACAAATTCAGTGGTAAGAGAAGAGCAGATGAGAATCAGAAATAAGAAGAAGCAGAGAGGAACCTTAACAGTGGGAATAGGATCCAGCTAGCTAAGTAGAAGGCTTAGATTTATGTATACGATCTGAAATATCTGCTGTTGTGGGAAGCTTGAAAGCAGGGAATACATGAGGGATAGGGTAAATCATTTTATCATTGACAAAGGACATCATAGAGTTGCAAAAAGCAGATGTATATAGATTAGGAGGTAAAAAAACATTGGAGTTTAAAAATAGAACTGAAAAGTGAAAACAACAACTTAGTTCAAATATCAAACCAAAATAACACCTGGATTTAGCAGTAACAATACAGTTCTTATAGTGCAGAGTATGATTTCTGTAGATTTTTTTATCGACAGTTCTTAGCCATTTAGGACTAAACCAAGGTGCAGAGTGAGACAAAGGATAAATTGAAAAAAGGTTGGATAAATTGTTAATGTATATAAAACCCTTGCAATCACAGGAAAGAGCAGAATACCTGTTCTTAATATTGTGAAATGAGATGTTGCTTGAACAGAGAAAGGTGAACGCTGAATAAAAGAAATAAGTGATAGGAGATAAGAGCTATGAGTCCAGAACTGCAGATTAAATCCAAAAGGTGTCTGGAATGTGTAGGAAATTCAATATGGTGCTGGAGACTCTGTAGACATGCAACAAGGTCTATAATAAGAGGGCGAATTAAAATTGTGTATTTGCATATTAAAGTCACCCCATTTTTTTATTTGAGGAAAAACTGATTAGAATAGGTGAGAAAAGCAGCAAAATCATATGTGAAATTTTTTTTTTTTTTGGGGGGGGGGGGGGGGGGGGTGGGTGATAAAAACCATGTTGGGAGTGGACCCAGGGAGTTCACACACACAGTTGAGTCAAATGCAGGTGTGGACACGGGCAAGAGTTTCCACATCTCTCAATAAATAATTGCAAAACCACCTCTTTGACCAGAGCAATGAGGTTGAGAGGTATAACCAAGCCCGGGAGGTGTTGACTCATCAGGGGTCGATTGGGTTGTTGTGAAGATTCTGACAAGCAGAAAAAGTCAAACTTTCAGTCGGTGAGGAGATCCTGGATAAGATGACCGTTGCTCGTAAGACTGAAGTTCATGGTGTTATCACATTCGATAATCGCATTAGCTACCTGAGCTGGTCTGGCTAACACACGATGATCAACACTCTCGCCAGTGTAACGCGAAGGACGTCGAGAAGAATTCCAGATGGATTTTATTCCCGTAAGAATGTTGAGCTGGAAGCGTCAATACGACCCTCCATGGATGTGTCTATGTCTAAGTTAGGCGCTCGCCTAATACCCGGGTGAAGATATAACACCGGCAGAGACTCTGACAGGTGAAGGCAGAGCCAAAGCAGCTCAGCAGGCGAGTATCGAAGAAATCCTGTCGCACGTTTGTAGACAGGCAACAGGAGAAACCAAACGAGGGGCATTCCAGAAATAAATCCAGCTGATTGACATCGTGGATGAAAACTCCGGTAGATTAATCAACCAGATTAGACCGGGGCAGGGGTCAAAAACAAAATAATAAACAAATCGGCTGCGTCAGGAAGCTCACCCCAGCGTATACTCAACCGGAAGTCTACTCTTTGGTGTTTATAAAGTCAGTCCATATTCTTTCAAGGAGACAATGCAGATGTGGAAGCTTGGTGGTTAAGGTGTTAAAAATCTCTGCCACAGCATGTTGGCCCCTGCTCAAGGCCCTTAAAGCCACAGCTACTCAGTTATACAGTATGAATGACAAAGATTTAAGTTCCCAGGTAAAAGGGCAGCAGCCTATTGATTGTCACAATGCTGAACAGAAATGTAAATGTACTAACAAATTAATTCCGGTGACCACAGAAAATACTCCATATTCAAGAATACAAAAGGGCTAGGAGGATATGCTTCGTTCACTTAGGGTTTAAGCTTGGTAATAGGTCAACGTGTTGAATCATTGAGGAGATGCTCAGGGATGCTGAAGAGAGCAGCTGTGTATAATCAATATGAAATGATAGCGTTTCACTGACAGTGGGAGATGGCACGAGAAGGGCTCTTGCACACTGAAGTGGAGTTGATTATGAGATCATACCTACATCCTCCACTGACTCACCTCTCCTACACATCTTCAGTTCTGTTTTCCCTCTACTGCTTGGAGATTCAAAGGATGCAAATGAAAATGCAAATGTAATATTGAGTACAAGACAATCGCTTCTTTGATGCTTTTGTTTGGGGGGTTATGAACTCTGAGATAATGTTATTGGAGCGCTTAGAATGTTTTGGTAAAACTTGTACATACACAGTGCACTATGTGTGCGTGTACCACCCTGAGTTCTGGCACTTGGTAAATGATTTGTATATTATATTTCTTGAAGTAACTTTTTATCAGAATATGTTGCAGTATATGAACAACAATGACATGCTGCTATTCTTCCACATGGTCTACTTTTCATTTCAGACCTCATATTTACCTTGGAACTATTTTCCATATTGCCTACTTTCACATTTTTACAAAGCTGAGTGGTTATGTCCATATTGTATGCTTGGTGTGGATGAGGAGATCCCCCTCTCACAACGTAAGTGCTTTGAGTGTCTAGAAAAGTGCTATATAAATGTAATGAATTATCATTATTGTTTGAGAAAAACTATTCTTGTAACTATTTTGAATTACTTATGGTCTTTTATATTACCTAAATCAACCCACATGAAAGAGGCGAGAATCGAACCCCCGACCCTGGAGGTGTGAGGCGAATGTGCTAACCACTCCGAGCCCCCTATTCATATATTTATTATGCAAATATTGACTGAGATTTAAGTTGTTTTATTTATATGTCTGTGAATAGAGATGGCCATATGCTGCCAGAAGTCCACTAGTGGAATCAGTCTGTTGAGACTGATCTCTAGTGTATGTAGCAGCTGGAGCAGTGCCCTGAAGCTGCTCAAGGGACCTCCTGTGAGGTAGCGAGCCCGCTTAAAATCTGCTACGTTACTGGCTGTAAACCTGAGGGAGGCACTCGCTGTAGGTTACTGTGTCCTGAAAGATGTGTGGCACAGTTAGCGAGCTGTACTTGGCTAGGGTTTCACCCACTGTGCAGCATAGTGGCAAGGGAGGAATTGCCTCAATCACTGAGAATTACCCACAAATACCTCTCAGCTGGCACTAGGGTTACCACTGTCTATTAATAGCCAAAGAGACAGTAGCAAGACGCAGCTCCAGGATATCATCATTGATCATCTCTACCCTCTCGCTTATCTCTCATAAAATAATTTCATAATCTGGACACCTCAGTGGGTAGACCAGGAAGGATCAGATTGACTGGCTGCGGAACAACTATACATCCATTTTTGTGAATTCACCTTAAAATTGCTTTGCTCTCCTGTATTTTCTTGGCTTATATATTACCATCTTGTGGATTACTTAATTAATTTTATTTACTTTTTTTCCCCAGAGATATGGATGTTGGTTTTGAATTAATATAAAGGTAATTATTTTGACTAATCCAAGAGCCATTGTGTATACCTGGATCATTCTTATAGGGATTACTTGTTCCTGGCCAGAATCATCAGACAAGACCTGAAGAACTCACAGTTACAGATTTTCTGTCTTCTTTAATTTTGCATCACATTTGTGGCATCTCTAACTTTGTGCCAAATTTGGACAGGCTATGTGTGTAAATCTTTTTTTTTTTTTTTGCTTTTTTCGTTGGAACTAATGCTTTGCTCACATTCTATTAGCTCCCTAGGCAGAACTCTCCTGCAATGTTCATTTAAATCAGCAGCCATTTGCTTTACATTTATATACCTCATAAAGAATTAAATAGAAACAGTAAAGGTCTGTTGGTTTGCGGGAGTGCTTGTTGCTTCCCAGAGATTATCCAATTTCTTATTTCTGACACATATAGTAAGGTTCTGTGTTGCATAAAGAGTCTTAATTAGAATCATGTTAATACCAAAAAAATCTAATAAAGAGTCCAATAAACAGCCCAGGTTTTCATGAACATGAGGCTGAGCAGCCTCCTTGAGGCTGATGTCTCTCGCCTCTTTATTGTCTTCTGATTACTCATCAGGTTCAGATGTTCCTTAGCGATCACTCTGTCCGGCTCCGCCCTCCACTTCCCGACCTGCTGGCGCATGCATAAAAAAAGCCTGATAAATAAGGCTCTTTTTCTTCTAAATTGGGATTCTTTTATTTTTACTATATTTGACAGACACCCTTATCCATCCTTAACCACAGCAACTTGCGGTTTTCTTATCCACTGAGCTACCACATCCTCTCAGCTAGTTGTGTTTTAGAAAAAGGAACACAAGGAGACAAATATAGCTTGGGAATATAATTGAGGTGTTCTATCTAGAGAGAGACTGATATAATTAATACGAACCACACCAAAAGCAGTTCTCTCAAATTATTATAGACATGTTCTTGCCAATCTAGAAATATTCACATGTAGGTGTGACAATACGCAGCTCAAGAACACACTGAACTGAAGGTCCAGTTCTTTAAGATATGAAACACACAAGAACACAAACAACCACACATCAGTCCATCTTATTCAGAGAAATACAAAGAAAAGGAGCAGGTAAAATTATCTTCTACAGCTAAGAGCCACTTTAATTTACCCCGACCAATCCCACAAACCATAATACCACCTGCCACAGTAACCCCCACCACCTGAGGCAAAATCAGAAAAAGCCAGTCAGCAGGCTGGCCAGAACAATTAGGTACACAATCCAGAGAGAATATGCTGCCAGCCGCATGAAAGTTCTCATCTCATTTTTGGTCTTGGATTAGCCAGGAAATAGTCACAGTAGTGTTATTAATTTAAGGATGCATCTGCCCATGAACCAATCGGAAGCCAAGATACTGTAACTTCACAAGTGTACACTCCAGCAGGTTCATTATAGGTCAGTTTGTCTAAAAGACACATTCATTGAGCACATTCTGCTGTCAGTAATACAAATACTAGGTCACCTGAACATGCAAATACATATGCATTGTTGGGAACAATCATCCAATTCCTTCATTTTTGAACCATCACCATAAAAGCATATTTAGTTATACTTTGGCATTGAGGAAATCAGCAAGGATTCTCTGGTTATTCACAGGGAAAGTCACAGCTGAGCCTTTATGATTCAGAAAATCTTTGTTAGAAGCAATGCATAGGGATCAAATTCATTCATTCATTCATTCTTCCCTCAGGTCACGGGGAGCCTGTGCCTATCTAAGGCGTCTATGGGCATTAAGGCAGGACACACCCTGTATGAAATGCCAACCCATTGCAGGGCACACACATTCACATACTAGCAGCAATTTTCCAAGGTGCCAATCAACCTACCGTCCATGTTTTTGGACCGGGGGAGGAGGGGACCGGAGAAAAAAACCCTGAGGCACGGGAAGAACATGCAAACTCCACACACACATGGCGGGAATCGAACCCCGAACCACTAAGCCAGTAAATTCATTTTAGGGAAGTTCACACAAAAAAGAAGACTCTATAAGCCTTGGTTTCCAGCATGATAGAAATGTAATAGCCAATGTCCAAACTCCAGGTGACGATTTCGTGAGAGTCTATATCTATGTCAATCTGTAGTCGTGACCGGATCACCTTAATAAAGAAACTGAACTTAAGTCCTTCTAAAAAGAAAATATGAGCCGTTTCTTCCAAGATAATGAAACTTTTTTGTCTATGTAAAAGGCAAAAAGGCAAGAAAAAAATAAAATAAAATAAAACACAAATACAGTAGCGAACTTGATTCCATTCAGTTTATTTTCATTATCACACATAAATAGTATGCAGTAATTTGTGACAGATGGAGACAAAGAAAAAGCAAAAGAAAAAAAAATGAAACTGCATGTTTAATGAGCATCTACAAATGACAGACAGGTGTACCAGCACTTTCTCACACTCTTATTACAGACTGGCTCTTTTTTTTTAATTAAGAATGTCTTTTCAGTGATTTTTGAGCTGGAAATTTTCTATTCTGTGTAAGACTCATGCATTCGACACATCAGTATTAACAAAGACACATCTAATACTGCTCAAAACATGCCAAACATCAGACTAAATGTTGGATGGCTCTCATGTTTCTATTGTTATTTTTAAAAATCTTTGTTTGGTTCGGAGTACAAAAAATATAGCAAAGCACAAGTTCCCAATCATACACATTTGACTGTTATTCCTGCTTTATCACAGCACCTGCAACACAGGAAGACCTAGTAATTAGGTACATTAATTACTGGAATTGGGTGTTTTGGGAGCAGGGAAAAAAAGAAAAGAAAATGCAATTCCTTTTGTACTTCCGGACCACATACTGTATATTAATGTAACTAGGCTTTACAGACATTGTGGATATTCTGCATTATTGTTCATACCATTATAAAATGTAGGTGCACAGTTCCATTAGTATTATACTGTTGTTGAGACATATGTCTCTTACCCATCACTCATCTATATTGGCAGTGAAATGGCATACAAATCTGAGAATAGATGTGACTAAATCTTTGTGTGTGCCACTAGATGAGCTACAGTCTAATACACGTCACACAATTTAATAACTGTGATATCGATTGAAATTCCTTAATACCTTTGAATTTTCTCGGAGATTCATCCCCTCCACTGAAACGTCTTCAGATGAATGATTTGCTCTAATATGAAGCTATAAGTTTTATACAAACTTGTGAAGTTCATGCCAACCAATTCAATCAAACAGAGGCTATAACAGTATACAAAATCCATGCAAATATGTTGAAGTACCAAATTTTGCCGAATTGAGGTCTTCAACCTTTGGATGACACAGTATGCAATTTTGAATAATAAATCAGGACACATTAAAAACACAGTATGAAATTATTACACTTTTCGCACACACACACACACACACACACACACCCACACACACACACACACACACACACACACACACACACACACACACACACACACACACACACACACACACACACACACACACACACACACACAGACATGTGTATACAGTATTGGAAACTTAGGAATATAGATTTCCCTTTTAGGAACTCAAGCTGCTTCTATAATGCTTTGGGAATGCTTTTGTGTAATATGCTCTGAACATGCGTGAAATCTTGTTCGCGTTTTACAGTGAATGGAGTGGCAGTGCTTTCTTCCATCACGTAGAAACACTTTAGTTAGGCACAATGTGGGATTCCACCACGCCTGTCACAGATCAGTGCTATCCTCGCAGCAGTCAAGAAAGTGAGGGCAGGACAAATGCTCAGGTTGTTTCAGAGTCTCATGGCAGCGGCATCCACAACAGTGCTGTGTCTTGACACATGAGACACTGGTGGCTCAGGAGCAGAGGTCTGTCCCTCAGGGGCAATCCACTCCAGGGGCATTAGGAGCTCCTTGTCATCGTGTAATACTTAAGATGGACACTCCCCTCATGGGCTGGGGGTCGGTCATGAGTGTCCTCCCTACTAAAGGTCTATGGAAACTGTCCTTTCTCTCATGGCACAGAAATTGCATGGAGATGTTGGCACAGGGAATGGAGGGGGGAAATTTGGGGCATATCTCTCATCCATTTCCTCTCAGACCGGATGCCATGACGCAGATGTGACGAAGGCTACATCTGTATGCCTTCCCCAAGGAGTTACATAACTGGTAGATTAATGCTTGGATTTCTTCAGGAACAGGGCTACGTCACTCTACTTTACGCCCCTTAGTGACACATTTTCTCCACACAGCACATGGAGTCCCCAGACCTAGGGTGTCTGTGTGGGACTTGGCAATAGTGCACAATGCTCTAAAGAATCGGAGGATTAGATGAGGTGACACTTGAGATATCCATAAAACAGCCTGGTGGAGGAAGTAGGTCCAGCTCTTTGTGTGCTTACGGTCCATACTAGAAAGGATTCCTTGCTAACAAGCAGTCTCTTAGCAAATGGATCGTTGATGCCATTTGTTCTAAGTTTAGGTTCTTTGGTCTCAGAGCGCTCTCGACCTCTAAGTTCCTTTCTTCTGGAGTGTCCATCCAAGAAACCTTTATCAGTTTTTTTAGCCTTGACAGTGCTACTCCTGGCTCATCTGTATTTTGTCCTAGCTGTGCCAATTTACACTAGGCAGGGACTGATCAGTATGGTGGGTTTGGCCTCTTATTCACAAAGCGTTCTCGACAGAGCTCGAGTTCCTGAAAGGGAACATCTTTAGGTTACATTTGTAACCCTGGTTCCCTGAGGGAACGAGATGCTTTGGCCGCTCTGCATGCATACCTGCTTAACCAAAACTGCGACTGGTTACGTCACATATGCTTTTATGCGTCCTGGTCAAGACGCCATCCGAGGGGAACGTCACTCCGTATATTATAAAAAGTGGACTAGATTTCACACATATTTAGAGCATATCTCACAGAAGCATTCCCAATATCTTACCGACACAGCGTCTTGTGACATGCTTAACCTAGAGACTGTTATATTGAAAAATGTATCATATTTTCCATTATGAATGTGAGTTTAGACATAATTTCCAATTCAGCTGAAAAAACTCGGGGTACGTGCATATCTGTTTAGCACAAATAAACCTGGCAAAATTAAAATGCAAATGTAAAGTCTAATAACTGAAATGATTCTACAATATTGAACAAGTAATGGCTTTTCTTCCATTTGCCACTGAACATTCTCGTTCTTATGCCTTAACATAAATCTCAGCAGTCTTATATGAATTAGAATTTTAATGGTGAAAATTAAACATTGAAGTCCAGGACACTTCTTTTTGTAAAGCACATTTCAAATGATGTGATAACTGTTTGTGGCAGTAGAGGAACAACGAAAAGCCGGAAAAAATGAAAGTAGCAATTGCTCTAGGAATTTTTTTTGTTGTCCTTCTGAAAAATTCAATATAAAATCTTTTTTATGGCCTTTCTGACTTTGCAAACATGTTTGAATTAGATTCCGTTACATTTCGCGTACATGTCTTTGAAGGCTTACATGAAAGTATTAGTATCATGCCGTTATAAAATTGTATTTTATATTTACAGTCATAAATAATTGTAGCTATGATTATGAGTCAATCATTGAAGGAAATAGTTTTATTTATGAATCACTGTTCTATTTCACACACTTCACTGACTAGTTACACAAACTGTACCACTGATTATTATACCTATTATTATACAGTTTCACCTGTCAGGTTGTAATCCTACATTAAAATAAAAATAAAAAAGTATACTCGGCTATAGTTGAAAGAACACATGACCGAATAACTGATATAATTGAATTTGTATTATGTCTTAAGCCTACATTATATACGCGTCATGGATTATAAAACATAATGATATGAAAAATAGCATTACAATAAATCATGGAGCTGCCAAATGAAAATATCTGCTTAATCAAATGTAGTAAATCCAGTTAAGAGTTCATTTAAAAAATATACTGTATGTGCCTTGAAGATATTCATGATTATTGAAAGATTAGTGTTATTTTCTAATAGGAAGCAGACGGACACCAGAACGTAATCAACAAAGAGGTTTATTAAACACACTTGGGAGAAACTCCAAGCGTGCTCTATGAGAGTAATCACTTTAAACCGGACACTGGCACAACATTGCACAAACGAACGCTGGTCGCTTTACACTGGTCACCTCACACTGTATATTTTCTATGAAGATGTCTTTTTACTCTTTATTTTTTTCTTTTTTTTCTACTTATCTCTTTTATTACATTTATTTATGTCATGCACTATTTCCTTCTTCTCTTTCCTTCTTCTCTTTCTGTTATGTTTACATGCTGAACGGTCGTTAAAAAGCATTTCACTGCATGTCGCACTCTGTATGTATGTGTATGTCACAAATAAAATCTGATGTAAAATCTGGATATATAATGTTCACGGCCCTGTAGCAGGTCGAGAGGAGAGGCCGTAGCTTGGGAGAACCAGAGGAAGTAACTGGAATGGGGAATATAGAGACCTGACTGGAGTGGAGTGTGGTGTGGTTACGTCCGGGGATCAGGAGAGACTCGAGACAGTCTGCTTCGACGAGACGCGCCTGGATGTCGAGCATGGCGAGGAGTGGTCTTAAATACAAGGTGATGAGGGGGAATTAGGTGCAGGTGCAGCAGATTAGTATTCGGGGGAGTGAGAATGTTGAGAGAGAGAGAGAGTCAGGGAGATCTGGTGGGCCTGTGACATTTAGATTATCTATTAATTAATGCTTATTAATTATTCATTATCTAGACATTATTATGCTCTAAAGCGTATTATTATCTGTTCACCTTATCCATATTATCTGTTCATATGATCTGTTCTTTAAAGATAATTGAATCCCTATGTAAAGTAAGTCAATGTTTGCATTAATAATACAAATAAGTTCCTTCTTGGTACAAGCAGAAATTACATCAATTTAAATTCCCTATTTGTCTTTTTTTCTGTGTGTGGGTGAGATCTACTTAAAACATCTTGTAGGACATTTAAAGCATTTGTGGGGTTATAAAGATGCTCTGTTTTGTGCATTTTTGGCCCATGTACCAATTCAACACAATTGATGCTGTTCTTAAACAAATTTCATTCACAAACAAATAGAAATGGATACAATAAATAGTCAAAAATGACGACTAGCTCAATAAATTATTGGATAAAAAAGTTTTATTTTATGAAGACATCTCCATAAAGATACCACAGAGCTGGATAACAGGTGCTAACAGCAATTATTTTCCAATTCCTCTGTTAAAGGTGAAGGAGATCTTTTCAAATAGTTATACAATATGTGAGTTCAGATAGTTTTCACTTGTTTGATCATATTTGTTTTGTGCTACAGAATTCACTTAATACTAATATTTGAAGGCATAAACAAATAAAATATCTAATAACTTTATAACCTGAGCCGGGAGAGATTGCAGTTGATTACAAAACAAGTCAGGATGATCTCAGATTACCACAGCGGCCTGTTATGCTCCCAATGAAAATATTGCGGGATTACGATATGTAATGAATTTGGCCTCAATAACAGAATGCACAAAAGAGATAAGTGCATTCATTTTCCACAAGAATGAAACCTTTGGCTGGTGTTCATTTCAAGACAAATATTCAATAAAAAATCTAATTGAAAATTATACTGATTTGCTAAGCATGCAGGTAGAGTTAATTGAATTTTACATTGGTTGTATCCTATCCGTAGTGCGGCACTAAATTAACATAAATAACATCATATCAAACACACAACCTAGTAGATGTCTGTGAAGACACGTTCTATCATACAAATGTGAAACTATTTAAATGTCATGTCTTACAAACAAATGTATCGCAGTATTGTTTGTCTCAATCATTGAAATGTTATTTATCAAATACTTTGAGGTTATATAATCTAGAGTTAAATATATAGTTCAATCGGATACGATTTTTTAAAAGTAATTAATTAAAATGTCCATATTATCTGTTCTGTGTGGACATACAATTACTGGAACCCAGTGTCGGTTCCCTGCCTCAAAGGATGGCTGCTTTAATATGGATTTTAACATGTTTTCTGCTGAGTACATTTGTACAGAGTGACGTAAATAGATTTTGTAATTTTGGGAGAGGGGCAAGAAAAATGTCACCAACAACATCCCAATTAGCAACAACATCCCCATCAGCCAGCCCACATACTGCCTTTTGGTGCTGTACGGAGGAAAATTGGGAATAACATGTAAAACACTGCATAGACATTAACATAAGTTGAATGACAACTGATTTGTAAGATAACAATGCTTCCCGGTGTGCTATAGTGCTGTGTGATTTGTAATTTCTGAAATAGAAATCTCCCATGCCTCCTTATTGTATTGTTCAAAGTCTGTATAACTCCGGGGGGGACATCACTTAGCATTTTAACATAACTTTGAATAAAAAATGTTTGGCCTCGGGTTTCTGAAAGCATTATTCATATCTTCATGCATTAGTTTTAAGTACATCACTGATATTTTAAAGGTGTATTTTTGTTATTCTGAGCTCCCCAGATTATATTTGAACCCTTTAGGCCAAAACATTCTGCTTTTAAGTTAAACACTTTCACACTTTCAGTGGTACTTCATAGGAGCGCAATAATTTTATTGTCAAATCCTATTTTGGATGAGTACATACTTGTCTGTGAATGGCTTGCCGTTACCCCTCCAGATAATGGAATCCCTTTGAGATTTTGGTGATGATTGTTTTCTGCCTCGGGTGTTGTAGGTTTTCAGGCTGCTATTTAATAACTAGAGGCTCATGCTGCCTGTGAATTCTGTCTCTTTAGCTCCAGATCCATTATCTGCATTAACCTCCTTCCCAACATGCCCGCATACTCAGGGCCCATTCGTTTTCTTTCTCGTTTTGGCCCTCATGACACTTTTCAGATTTCTGTTCATTTCTTTTTGTGTTAAATAAAGCCATTGACCTTGTTTCGGCATGACGGTCCTGTCAAATCCTGCAGCACGAGCACAGACTTCAAAAGTAGCTAGTCACACACAATTTCTATTCTCATGGATGATCTACTTGTGACTTTGTTGGTGAGCCCCCAGAAACAGTGAGTTTAGTTGACATACAGTGAAGCACTCAGGTACATGCCAATAAACAGATCGTTATCATGGGAAGAGTGTGGAGATTGTTGATCAATCATGGTTGATATTCAATGTGCATTTAAATAGGATTGCTTTCCCTCTACTATATTGAACTGATTGTTAGTTTCCAATGCACAGATGATGCTCACATATAGGCATGACCTTTCATGCATATAGATATTACTAAGTCGGGACCGGCACTATAAGACTTAATTGTCATATTTTCTTTATTCATTATTTTTATACTTTCTGTAATTGCTTCAGCCAAAATATGGTCTGATGTATCCAGAAGTTTTGGTTGCACATCACTATGTGCCAGTACGTCAGGAGTGGATGGTGGAGCTGGACGGAAGGTGAGCTAAGGAACACCTGAACCTAATGAGTAATCAGCGCGCCTGTTTCCGTCCGGTGAGGCCAAGAAAAAGGCGAGAGACATAAGCCTTGAGGAGAAATTCACCGGGCAGGGAGCAGAGCGGAAACGTCGGAGCTAGCTGACAAGCAGGGCGGGAGCCGAATGCGGATGTGCCGTCGGCAAGTGTACTCGGGAGGACGCCGGGGAAACAACGTGCCGGCCTGAACAGACACGTGTGGACGTGAGAGAAGCGGGGCCGATCTGTAGTCGGGGCGGACGCCGGCAAGACTGCATGTGGGTCCGCGAGTGGGCATCGATGGGCGTTAGACGAAACCTCCTGAGCCGTGAGACTGTGGGTGTGTCCCTGCGTGAGTACGAGGGACGGAAAGTGCCAGGACACACATGGAAAGCAATAAATATGGTTCTCTGCATGGTGTTCTGTTGTCTGTCTCTCTTTCCTCCAGCTCGGACCCGTGAACGTTTAAACAATACTGCTACTATTAATACTACTACTACTACTAATAATAATAATAATAACCATAATAATAATAATAATAATAATAATAATAATAATAATAATTTTTGATTAACCAAAAATAAAGATCTTTGTTTTTGTAGGATATCATCTTCAACAGCAACAGTGCACAAAGCTTACAAAGCCTTTAGAGGATATCACTGTTGAAAGGTATAAAACAAGAAGGGTACAAAAGAATTTCCTAAAGATTAGATGCACCATGGAACACCATCACTGAATGCCATCATCGAGAAGTGGAGAAAATAGAGCACTGACATCACAAAGAACAAGCCGTCTCTCTAAAATTGAGTGAAGGGCTTATCAGCAAGGCTGCCAGGAGTACTAAGGCAATAATAGCTGGTACAGGTCACTCCTTGTGACAAAACACTCTTTCATTTTTCACAGGTGTGGACATAAAATAGAAATTTTGACACAAATCTAAAAGAAATGTATGAAAAAGATCATTGAATGGCCACCACACTGTAGTTTGCTAATGGAATCATTCTTTAACAAGGCTTTGTGTATTAGCTAGCACACATACTGCTAGCCTGCTAGCTTGTTACCCCTTTGTGCTGTTCTGATCTGCCAATGTTTGGTCCTTGAGTAAAGCTCTTAGCCCTCAACTGTTCAGTTAAGATTGAGAAATGTGGTTTATTATTTGCATCATTTTTGCAGTGATGAGTAGAAAAAAAAGATAATGTGTGAAATTGGTCTCTTAACGGACTCGAACTAAATAGCTAACTGCCTTTTAATATAAGTTAAAGGTGCCTTTAACACATCACACAAAGTTTGAATGGTTGGCTACAATGGTTTGGGAACTGCTTGCACATCTTAAGAAATAAACAGCGAAATAAAATTTAGTTAGCAAACCAAAGCAGTTTGGTAAGTATGAGATATAATCAACCACAACCAAACTGCCAAGCTATCTGATGCTTAAGCAATCTGTCCTACTCTCATAAATAATTCTGACCACAAAAGCCTGAGGATATACCTACACTACTCTTGTTAAAGAGTAGTTTTTTTTGTAAAGCAAAAAAACTGTTTACTAAAATCTTGCTGAAACAGATTTCTGGCCACTTGAAATTATATAAACATTAACATGGGGAATTAAAAACCTTATATTTCAAATCAAATCAAATCTCTTTTATTTTCACATCACCACAAATATGAGTGAAATTCTTGAGAGAGTGCTCTAGACAATGTAGGGACAATTTTCATATAGACAGTTACATACCTAAAGGTATATACAGGGTGACAATATGCAATACAAGATACATACAAGATCGTAGTGCAATGATAAACATGTTTTATTCATATCATATGAATGTGATGTATTCAAGGACATGGATGTGAATTCAATATATTCAGTGTAACAGATATATTATTGTATTAATGCAATGTATGCATCGAGTCCTGTGCTAAAGTGCAGTGAGTAGCATACAATATAGTAGGAGTGTGCAATATGATGCATTAATTATGATTGTTTATTAACCTGATAGTCTTAGGAAAAAAGCTATGGAGACGTCTTCCTGAGGGTGGCAGAGAGAACAGTCTGTGGAACGGGTGGCTGGAATCACTGAGGATCCACTGATGTTCCATATGTGCTGCCTGATGTCATGGAGGGAAGGAAGCTCCTGAACATATTTAAGTGATAATGAACAAATGCCCCTTTATATGTGTGTTTGCGGTGTGTGTTCGCCTCACACCGCCAGGGTCTGGGTTCGATTCCCGTCTCGGCCATGTGTGTGTGGAGTTTGTTCTCTCTGTTTTCTCTGAGTTCTCCGGTTTCTCCCCGGTCCAAAAACATGCACGGTAGGTTGATTGGCACCTTGGAAAATTGTCCCTAGTGTATGAATGTGTGTGAATATGTGTATGTGTGTCTTGCAGTGGGTTGGCATTCCATCCAGGATGTATCCTGCCTTAATGCCATAGACTCCTGAGATAGGCATAGACTCCCCGTGACCCGAGAGAAGATCAGATATAGTGGTAGAAGATGAATGAATGAATATTTATATATACAGTATATATGCACATAATGTGTAAATAAAGGGTTGTCATATATAAAGATGTTACAACTCACATGGTAGTATATGATTTTAAATTTTCTTCTAGGCCGAGACGTTTACTGTTTTCTTGTTTTCCTTTCATCAAATATGCTGTTTCCTTTGTTTCTTATAATTATTTCTTATATTAGCCCTTCTTCATTAGTTTCTGAATAGGCTCCATAATGGTGAAATCAGTTTAAAATGTATGTCTTTTTGGTTGTTATTTTATTTCATTTCAATAGCAATTCACCATGACAGATGAAATGTTCATTTATTCAATTAAATTAGAAAAATAAAGCACAGGCAAGATTAATTACTCTAGTATCTTTATTGTCTAAGTTGTAAAGACAAAATATTTTCAATTGAATGTATATAGAAATGGGTTCATCAGTATTTGGTCATTCATGAAAAGCCCCCCTGCCATCTGTGAGGGACGCATCCATTATAACTGTTATGTTACAGCAAGGAACTTACAGCATGGGGCCTTGGGACACGAACACGGGATCTTTCCAGATATCCATGGCATGTAGGGCTCATTGTGTGACTGTGATTACACGGAGCAGATTGCCCTTGTAAGAAAAAAACTTACTTTCTTCGGTCTCATCTTTCTCTTGGCAATGCCCCTTAGATTCTCTATGGGGTTCCGGTCAAGAGAGTTTGCTGGCCAATCAAGCACAGTAATCCCACGGTCATTGAACCAGGTTTTGGTGCTTTGGTAGTGTGAGCAGGTGCCAAGTCTTGCTGGAAAATGAAGTCAGCATCCCTATAAAACTTGTCTCTGGAAGGAAGCGAGAATGTGCTACAAAATCTCCTGGTAGATGGCCGCGTTGCCCCTGGACTTAATGAAGCACAGTGGACCAACACCAGCAGATGACATGGCTCCCCAAATCAAAACATACTTTGGAAACTTCACACTGGACTTCTTGCAGTGTGTGTCTCTCCATTCTTCCTCCAGATTCTGGGTCCTTGGTTTCCAAATGAGATGCAATACTTGCTGTCATCAGAAAACAGGGCTTTGGACCACTAATGTATGATAACCAAACCCAGGTAAGACGCTTCTGTCATTGTTTGTTGATCCGGCAGTGCTGACAGCCAGCTTCCTCAAAAGCCAACTTGATGAAACGAGGGCAAGGAGAAACACATGGCCTGAAAAAGATTTGATGACAGTAGACAAACAATTCACAAAGAAACACATACACAGAAGCTGATGTCAGTTCTATTTCATGTTCTCTTATGCTTCCTGGTCGTGACGTCACCCCAAGGTCTTTTCACTCCTGTCTGTTGAAAGAGATTTCACACTTGATTCTTAGCATGTCATGTCATCTCAAGTAACTGTGTAGTAACTGGGGACGCCTCCACACATACTTCCATACATGCTCGGATATACAAAGAAACAATTTCACTGTGCTGTAAGGTGTATGTGACAAATAAATGCACTGTAGATTGCTAATAAAATTGATCTCCAACAAAGTTTTGTGTATTAGCTAGAATACTGTTAGCTTGCTTGTTTGTGACGTTTTCAGGAGTAGTAAAATGCACCAGGTTAGCAATGTGGACATTTTCTGTATTTAGGATGCTTTAAATGTTCTTTGGCATTTTTTTTAGAGCTCTCCCATGGTGGCATCATGATCATCCTGGGAGTTATGAAATAGTCCTGGCAGTTACATTAATTATGCAAGTGTGTGCCAAGTTCCAGCAAAGCATCTGTTAATGGCACTTATACAGAAATAATGCAAATATTGTAATTCAGTCATATGTCTTAGGCATTTAAACAAGTTTAAAACACAGTTGACTGCTGCAAGCTATCCAGCTGTTTTGCCAGGAGCCATTTGCTTATAAATGATACCCTGTGAACCTCCTTTTTTTTTTTAGGTTTTTTTCTAACTTTTACACTACGTGTTCTTTGTTAAGTTGCTAACTTTGATCCTCATTCAGTGCAGTTTATTGTAAAAGTTTACTAGTTGCAAGGTTGAAGTATTGATCACTTTTGTTTGCTTTGTTATTTAATTAAATGCATTTCCATATGTATCTCTTGTAGACTATGTCATGTGTACTTGTTATTTTGCACATGATGTCACTACCTGACAGAATGCTTAATCAACATTATGAAACACAAAAGCAACACCATGATACATTCAATGTAATTTTCATTGCAAAGCTTCTCCTACTGCAGGGGGACATTACCTGGCACAGTGTTCTTGTCCCCTCTTCCCCCTCCACTAGGTTTACAGTGGACATTAGTATTCAGATAACGGTAGGCAAATAATAATATTTTTTGTTAGAAATATACGCTTATACTTCTCAGTATTTTGCCGAGGTAGACAGGTTGGTAAGGTTAAGGAAGATAACTGCTATTCTTTGGTTTTGCTCTATGACTCACTTAATGATTGCAAGAATGAATTCTCCCTGTAGGCTGGAAATATTATATTTTTAGTTTGGGATCTAAGATGTTGGATGGCATTAGCAGGAATCAAATTTATCATTGAATTATCAAAAGTGTGAAGCTGCTCAAATTAGAGTGCAGGTCTTCCTGTCTTTATAAACAATTAAATATTTTGTGCTGTTTATATTTATAATAATTTGTGCTGTAAATTATATGAGAAAAAAACATTGTGTAAATAGGATAGAGAAAGGTTTGCATTGAATTGAAATGATATTAAATCATTTTTTGTTTTTTTTTTGCTGAGGAGAGAAGAAAATAATGTGGATCTATTAGATCTAGCCAGAGAGCTGAAGAATATTTGAGAGCTGAGAGTTTTGTGTTTCATGTGATTTTTCTATTGCACTAAACACATGGCTTGATCATTCTTTGTATACTTCTTAAACAGTCTACTGAATTAGTAAAGTTATGTATCAAAACTGTAGATGTTTCAGTGAGTGCATGCAAGGATAAAATTGGACTGAGTGAAAAAAAGGCAGCACAGAAACCTATGTATGGTTGTATATTTACACAACAAAACACAATTGCTGAAATGCGAAATATATATATATATATATATATCTATATATATATATATATATATATATAGATCTATATAATATATATATATATATATATATATATATATATATATCATATATATATATATATATATATATATATATATAAATATATATATATATATATATGTCAATATTATGTTATATTATGTACACATATGATCACTATGTAAAACTGCTCACTGCCAAAATTATCTGCTTACAATTAATATGATGCATATGTATATATACATTCATTCATTCTGCATCTTCAACCTAAACCAAAAAACCCTTCTCCCCATGCTTACCGAATCCGCTTTATCCGATCTTCCCTCGGGTCACGGGGAGCCTGTGCCTATCTTCAGGCTTCTATGGGCATTAAGGCAGGATACACCCTGGAAGGAATGCCAACCCATCACACAGGGCACAAACACACCCTCACATTCACACACACATTCATACACTAGGGACAATTTTTCCAAGGAGCCAATCAAACTACAGTGCCGTAGAACCCGGGAGAAACCATAGAACCCGGAGAAAAACCCCCTGAGTCACCAGGGAGAACATGCAAACTTCACACACACACATGGCCAAGACGGGAATCGAACCTGGACCCCGGTGGTGGTGTGAGGCGAACGTGCTAACCACCACTAATCCACCGTTCCCCCCATATGCATACATAGTACTGTATATAATAATAATAATAATAATAATAATAATAATAATAATAATAATAATAATAATAATATATATATATATATATATATATATATATATATATATATATATATATATATATATATATATATATATATATATATATATATATATAGATATATCATATGTATATATAATTATATCAGAACTGGTGATACTGATAATCTCTGCCTCTGTATTGTTGTTTATAAGTAGCAATTTGCTATTAATAATCTAGTTTACCTAGTTTAACACATTAAATTGATCTTAACAACACTGCTTACAAAACATGTCATAAAGAAAGAATGTACTTACTACATGTACTCCAGGAGAAGACATTGTTTGCTTCTTATGAATTTATTTCCGAATTCTTATATTTAATGAAAAAACAATGTACTTGTAAAATGTGATACAATTATTACACCCTCATTGTCTTTATAACAGATATTGAATGTACGCTTGCATGAAGACACTTTGAGAAAAAAAAAAAGCAGGCCATTTCTGGTTGAGTAGGATGACAGATGCTAACTACTGACTTGAATCAGCTGGCCCAGAGTATCCTGTGTGCTTTTGGCCCTAGGGAATTAAAGGCATTGTTAATGATCTTTAACTTTAATTACACTGAGTCATGAGGTCTGTCGTATTTCAGACATGACCTTTAGAGCCGGCTTCACAACTGCTATAAAGGTCTAACACCACTAACAAAGAACTATTCACTCATCTATGTGAGAAGTGAGTGTGTGTGTGTGTGTGTGTGTGTGTGTGTGTGTGTGTGTGTGTGTGTGTGTGTGTGTGTGTGTGTGTGTGTGTGAATGCATGTATTGTACATATACATGTAGGCCTAAGTTAGTGGGTATGGTCACATTTTATTTCTTTTCAAATGCTTTAATAGAGACCAAACATTCAGTTTAATGATAAGATCTTCTGTCAGTTTTAACCTTTCAGGGACATTTAAAAATAAAACTTTATGATGAATCATGGAAAAGAGCTAAAATGTCATTTAGTGAGGGCAAGGGTCAATTCAGCAAATATAACCCTAATTGTCTGTGTGTGTGTGTGTGTGTGTGTGTGTGTGTGTGTGTGTGTGTTCACGCACATGGGTGGTCCGTATGGTACACTCTAGATCTGAATGATCCAACAACATGTTGTTCCTCAAAGCATTCTATTTTTTTTCTTCATGTCTGTTAAACATAAATGTCTGCACTCTGATTTAATGATTCATTCATTCATTTGTTCATCTCTAACCGGTTTATACGTTCTTCCCTCGGGTCGTGGGGATCCTGTGCTTCAGGCGTCTATGGGTATCAAAGCGGGATATCCCCTGGATGGAATGCCAACCCATTACAGGGCACACACACTCACATTCACATTCACACTCACATTCATACACTAGGGACAAATTTTCCAAGGCGCCAATCCAACCTACAGTGCAATCTTTTTGGATCGGGGGGACCCGGAGAACATGGAGAAAAAAACCCTGAGGCACGGGGAGAACATGCAAACTCCACACACACATGGCGGGGGTGGGAATTGAACCCCCGACCCTGGAGATGTGAGGCAAACGTGCTAACTTTATTTTCCTAGTTTTTATAGTTTTCCTAGTTTTCCTAGATTTTTCCAACTCTACACACTGTGGCAAATTCCTTGTACATGGAAATAAAGCTAATTCTGAATCTGTTGGTAATCTTTGTAGTTATGGAGCATATGCAGAGGACGCAGGGCATATATCATGCTTTCTAATACTGGGACTCATTCTTTTTGTAAGCACAAACTGTACCACACAAATTTTAGATGAATATGTAACGTGCAAAATTACAAAACAAAACAAAAAAAAAATAGGTAGGACTGCCACTCCAGGAGAAGCCGAAGACAATATGGATTTAGAGGTGATAAAAGCAGACATCATCTCATTTGAGATCAGATATATCATCTGTAATAAAGCAAGAGCTGGCGAAACTCTTCACATTGGCTATAGATTTTGACGAAATAGTGTGTAACCCGGCCGGCACACGCTCCGACATCGACCAATGACAGAGAACATCGTCAAGATGTTGTGGGAGGGCTTTTGACATGGTCGGGTGAGATGGTCACTCTACAGCTGTATCCAAATTTACCAACCAAGTAGGCAATTTGAAAGAAAAGTGTGAAGACATGGAAGGGCAGATGCGGAAAGGGTATATTTGCATCTGGGGAGTTCTGGAGAAAACTTGCTTGATCTCACCTTCAGCGGCATCCAAACTCCTTTAAGAGATGCTGTAAATGAGCAGAGAGGTGAGGATTGACCGTTCACATCGCAGCCTCTTCCAAAGGAAACAGGAAAACAGACCTCACAGCATCATTGTAAAGTTACAAAGTTGGTGACTGCAGAGAGATCTTACGAAAAGCCAGAGAACGGGCATTAGTTCACTCTAATGGCAATAAAATTCCCATCTTCCCTTTCCGGACTGCTCTTCCCAGCCAGACTGATAATTTCCCATGACGGAGAAGAAAAAGAGTTTCGAAATGTGTCTGAGGTAATGGATTATGTGAAAAGGCAAATGATCTCAGAGATCCAATCTGTCGTTTAATGTGCAGACCTAATTTTGCTGAAAAGATCGGTTTGATAAGTATTCAACCTTAAACAAAAGACATATACACAAGTTGCTGAGTTAATCACTATTATCATCCTTGATGTAAATATGTTACGAATTCTCTAATTGTTATAGTAGTCTAATATTACTTGTATACTGTTGCAATAATACCTTTTTTTTGGAGAGATATTGGTTCTGTAGGAGCCTATGTGGTGATATATTAGCGACCTCTTGTTTATATTTTGACTTTAAGCATAGGTAATTGCTTTCACATAAAGAGGCCCCGATCTCTACATCATGCAGTGTGTGTGGGATCACATGAAGATACATAAGGATGTGAGAACGTCTACATCCACAGAAGATCTGTGTTTACTTCTCCAAGATGGAGAAGATTCCAAGATTAGTGCCTTTAAAAACTGTGTGTAAGTGTACCTAGAAGAATTGCTGCTGTTTTGAAGGGAAAGGGTGTTGATATTGATTTGATTTTGATTTCTCTTTTGTTCATTCACTGCATTTTATACATTGATGAAAGTATTCCATTTTTGAAAGCATTCTTTGTTTACAGCATTTTTTTACAGCATTTTTCACACCTGGCTAAAACATTTGCACAGTACTGTATATATATATATATATATATATATATATATATATATATATATATATATATATATATATATATATATATATATATATATATATATATATAGTGTGTGTGTGTGTGTGTGTGTTGTGTGTGTGAGAAAATCACTGGTGATCAGAGGTTATAGAAATGCTCAAACAGGTTTGATGTGAATATTACTTTTGTTATTGGCTTATAATAATTGCATGACTGAATGATTAGAAAATAATAGAATGAATGAATACTTGAATAATGCATGTGCACTGGTGTTTCCAATAAAATGTACATATATGTTACATTTATTCCTTTGGCAGACATATTTACCCAGAATTCAGAATACTCTTGCTGTAAGGCCAAAAGTGACAGCTTTCTAATTAGCCTTTGAGAGCCAAAAACACTGATTGATTGATGCCCATGTAAAATGTCATCAAACTCTAAAAAAGGAAACAAAGAATGCACATGGAATGCCTGCTTAAAACGTTGTGTTTATACCTACGGGCACATTTCAGTTAGACATTTGGAATAAAGTGGCTATTTCACGACCATCACTGTGCAGGATTGTGCAATCAGGTTTGAATGCCATACTATTTTGCCAGCTTCCCTGAGTACCTTATACTGAGGCACATCAGACACTTGTGAAACATGACTTGTAAGTAATTGCTGTTTTTCTTTTACCGCATTCATTTTTAGACCTAGTTAAGTGCCATCAGAGAATAGCTAGAGTTATATTAGCCCCATTAAATTGAAATAATATAAAACAGCCCAAATATTAAACACAACAGCCTAATAAATCTCCACATCATTGTTTTCTTGCCTCATGTTGCTCACGGAAATTGGCAAAATTAACTAAGATTGTGGTTTGCTTGCACAGCAACACTTGTTGAATTGTGTACAATATATTGAATATCGTGTCTGGATGAATTTAATACATAAAATAATGTATTGAATTTTCCTCACACTGATTACTATATTACAGCAGGGTGTTGCAATGGGGGAATAGGAATAAGTGTGCAAACACAATCAAGTCCACCGTTTTGTAAATCAGACCATCTTCCTCATGCCTGTATACAAATAGAGGCTAAAACAGGAAGCCCTGGTTCAGAAGGAGGTCGCATGCTTAATGGACGCTTTAGATGACGTAGACTGGGACATGTTCAGACGTAGCTCTGATTGCATCAACATGAGGTGGACCAGAGGTGTCCGGTAATAAAGTACAAATACTTTGTTATCTTACTTAAGTAGAAATTTTGGGTATCTATTTGTCACGGCCCCTTGTTCCATCCTGCCCTGTTTCCCAATCTCTCTCTCCCTAATTAGCCCAATCTGCACCTTGTTTCTCTCCCTCTGTCTCACTCCCTACTTAATCCCTGTTCTCCATCGACTCCTGATCCGTTCTCAGTAGCTGTCAGTAGCGTTCCGTTGCGTACCTCATACAGGGACATGGACCTCCCTGTTTTCATTTGCCTGTGTTTGTTTGTCCACGCTATCCTGTTTTGCTCTTTGTATTCCAAATTCTCGGTTTCCAGTTCCACCCGTTCCAGTGCGTTCCCGTTCCTGCCCCTCGCTGATCCTGTCTGCTCCCTGTGTGCTTATTTTTGTGCTTTCTCCTGTCCTAGTGATTGTCAGTTCAATAAAGTCTCTGATCGATATCCTCAGTCTGCTCGTCCGTGTCTCCAACGTTACACTACTTTAATGGAGTATTTTTTTTTGGTGTATCTACTTTAATGGAGTATTTTATTTATTTATTTATTTATTTTACAAAATAAAAGTAACAGTAATTTGTTACAGTTACTGTGGAAAAAAAAGTGTAATTAAATTACAGTTACTTATGAAAATGTTAGATTACAAATCCCCCCTTCCCGTCCACAGTTTGACTCTGATGCAGCTCAGTTTAGAGAAATACAGCCCATTTTTTTTCTCAAAAGGTTTACAATTTTTTCCCCTTAGAATGTTCATTTCATCGAGTGCCACCCAGTGGACAATGAAAGTAAATCAACAAAGTAATCAGATGTAATTAGTTACTTTACTTTTATAAAGTCATTAAAAAGCTACACCACTTATTACATTTTGAATAGGATCATTTGTAATCTGGAATCTATAACATTTCCAAAGTAACCTTCCCAACACTACTAATATGTTTAAAAAAGCTGTTCTAATTACATAACAATGCAGCTTGTATACTTTTACTAATCTCACTTTTTTCCCCCTTTAGAAAATGCATGGTAAAACTACACGCTATTAATCAGAATAAAGTAAAGCACTAAAATAGTGTTTATAAATACTGGATGAAGATTTATCCACGCTATGCCACACAGAGTCACTCTGAGAAAGTAGGGCTCTATGTAGTAAACAACCTAAGCTGATTAGCATTAGCATTAGCGTCACTCACTCAATATACAGTCTAGCTTTTTCTACCAATTAAATGTAAAGCATAAAGAAATAAAGAAATGAAAGGCATACTGAAAGCTAGAGGAACTGTAAATGAAAATGAGGTTACTGGGGCTTTTAGACCTCAATAGTGCTCAATTAACACTTAATTAGATCTCTCAGCTGGTTTCTAATCATGCTAATTACCGCTGAAGTATTTCCTTGAGTAAGTTTGCTGCAGAAGCAGCTGTAGCAGCAGCCTTGCACTCATTAGCCTCCCTCTACCAGCTTAGCAAATGTAATGTAAATGAGTCTAGACGACCTTTTCTTAAGCACTGTCATTTCTCATTCCATGTCAAAGTTTTCTTTGCACCTGCTTATTAGCCCTTTTTTGGGGGGGCGGGGGTTTATTATACACCGTGACTATGTGTAAATAGTAAACAAATACACAGCATAGCCAATTGTTTGCACACACCTAGCCATACAAATGGACATTTCATAAATCATCACATCATTTTCTTTACTCGAGTCATTAATACTGGGTGTGTTTCTTTCCCCATGTTGCACATGGTAAGTGGTAAAATGAAGCAAGTGTGTGGTTTGTTTGCGCAGAAACGCGACCTCTCCCTCCAAGTACTCTTACAATTGTTAGATATCATGTGTTCAACTGTATTAAGAAACAATTTACTACTAAATTGTTTCTTATTGCTCACACAATTGTGCATAATATTATATATATATGTGTGTGTGTGTGTGTGTGTGTGTGTGTGTGTGTGTGTGTGTGTGTGTGTGTGTGTGTGTGTGTGTGTAAAATTTCCACTTTCCATTCAATGTAACTAAGGTTTAAGCCAAACCGTGTTCAACCATGACAGCACTCTTTTGAACAAAGTGAGGCGTTTGTGAACGAAGGGATGCACAAAACCCCAACCTAAACACCACAGTAATGCCTGTTTTTATCTGTTCACCAACATTAGTGCCTGACTTGTTTTACTGACTTGTACTTGTTTACTGACTTGTCATGGGCCTGAATGAGCATAAATCCCCACAGCCACTCTCTAAAAGCAAAGTGGAAAGCCTTCCCTTGATGGTGAAAATTTTAATTGAGACAAAGTGAGACTGCATTTCTTTTTAAATGAAGAGACTCATTTTTTATTTGTATAGCACTGTTATTAGTGGATATTGTCTCTTTACACAAAAAATGCAGTTAGAATGAAAAAGCTTGTCCTTTATAAGTGTAAGATTGTCCCTAATGAGCGTATTTGGAAAAACTCCGTCAGATGGAATACAGAAGAAACCGTCAGAGAAAACAGACTCAAGAGTGACACCAAACATCGATTTATTACAGCTAAAGGACACTGAGGTGTACAGGAGAAGAAGAATAGCCTTTATTTGTCACGTATACATTACAGCATAGTGGAATTCTTTCTTCGCATATTCTAGCTTGTTTGGAAATTTGGGTCAGAGTGCAGGGTCAGCCATGATACAGTGCTCCTATAGCACAGAGGGTTAAGGGTCTTCCTCAAGGAGTGACAGGTTGGCGATACCGGGGCTCAAACCCCTGACCCCTTTTGATTAGTTAACCAAGTGCATTAACTACTGAGCTAAACCCCCCTTCCCCCCCCACTGAGCTACCACCAACCTTCCCCCGCTGATCCCCCTATCTACCCCCCCCCCCCCCCATTCCCCCTCCCTCACTTCCGTCAGTGATGGTCAATTTATAGAAACACATAAGATTGTAGTGGTCCCAAAACCCTTTACTACTAAATTGTTTCTTATAGCGCAGTGTCTCTATATTATTGCATCATTATAAGTGACTTATTAGTGACTAAACAAAATATTCTTTAGCTACATGGAAAATAGTGTATGAATTGTTAACAAAGTCTAATCAGATGACTCTTAACTCTAGACAAATTTAATTATTACAAATGACCTACTGTATATTGAGTTTATTGTACTATTGATAAATGGAAATTCTAAATATATTTGACTTTTGAAAATATTGATATTTGAAAGATTTCCAATATATATATATATATATATATATATATATATATATATATATATATATATATATATATATATATCTATAATGTTCTAGACTCACAGAGCTTATTAATGCTAATTCAGAGTTAAAAGAGATAAGAGATAAGATAGCTGCTAGTAACAGAAGTCTCAAAAATAATTGATTATTACCATTACCACCAATTGATAGCCATCAATAATGAAGTAACATTCCATGAATCCTGAAGCAGTCTATATATGGGAAGTTGAGTGAATACATGAAGATCTTGTGGTGATAATAATTAAGTATTTAATGGCATTCTGTATCCTTTATTTCAGAGTAAATATTAACTATATATATATATATATATATATATATATATATATATATATATATATATATATATATATATATATATAATATATATGGCCAATGTAAACTTGTCAGTTCACCTCAACTCCTACACAGAACATGTTAAATCCTTATTAAAAACACAATTTACATAATGCTGAAAGGGAATTATGAGCTGTATTGCATATATAATCAATCTAAGACAGGACACAGTCATGTAGTTGCAAGCCTCAGCATTAAAAAGCAATGCTTACAACACCAAGCACTTTTCTAATCACACACATTCACAACAGCTTTCATAGACAGGAGCTCTCCTGTCTTGTGTTTAAAACATTTGTTCTTGTTTGGCATTAAAGAGACTTCACTCATTGTGGATTAACCTCTTAAATAAATAAGGGATGTTTTTTTTAAGTCTCAGCTCTTTTAAACCAATTGAGGAGAAAATAACTTAATCTGAAATGTAACTTTGGTAATATCTCAACACTAGACATTTGTTGTAACTTCTGAGGAAATATAACAAGAGAAAAACATGTGAAAAAAGAAAAATGCGCTGTGCTTTAAAATGGAATCCAGCTAAATAAGAGTATCAATGGGATGAAGAACATATTAATGATACGGGGCTGCAAAAAAAATCGCGTTCATCTATAATGATTTTAACTGAATTCAAATGATTACATGGACTGTTTTCATCAAATGAGAATAGTATATCGCTCTTTTACAAATGAGTGCATCTGGCCATTTTCATCTTGGTGTGAATTGGCATGTATTATGTGTTCTAGGCTCACAGAGCTTGATAATGCTAATTCAGAATTCCTGCACTAATATTTCATCTCCAGTTAAAACTGTATAAAAAGCATAACGTGATGTAATGTAGAAATCCAAATCTTCCAGAATGATCACAGGAGAAACTCGAGTCTTGTTTGTCCCAACAAAGATAAGATAGCTGACATTTAGGACTATATATTTCCATACTAGTTACAGAAATCTCACAAAGAATTGATTAGATGCATTTATGCCTATGCATGGTCCTCTGAATACAAGTAAAACAAACGTGAATATTAGATTCCCACCGTTTAGTCATCATGGTAAGATCATGAAATTAACAGGAACCTAAAAGCAGCTTCTAGTGACCTCTTGTGGAGAAATGACCCAGGTAACAGTGCTTATGTCTAATTTGATATCTTTCTGAACAACAGCAGTTACAACAATAGTATAATGATACTATAATAGAATATAGTTTATAATGTAGAAATGAATAGTATTAGTTAAAATAGTATAAGTTTAAAAAAAAGGTTTCACCACAGTAGGAATACATTTTAATTCCAATGCTCAGTTGATTTATTGGCCAATTAGGAGCCAATCTGGAGCCAAACACACAAAATCCGCAGAGGGTTAGTGTCTGAACAGAATATGCATACGCATAGAGAAGTCTTTTAGTTTCATAATTATAGATGCTATAGGTACTTCTAAAAAAATCCCTTCTAAAAAGGGTTACACTAAAGGGTATGGGTACACACACACACACACACATATACACTAAAACACTTTAATTCGTTCCAGGACGTAGCTCGTTAGCAGAAAAGCTTTCATGCTGGAACAAATTTTCCCATAAGAAATAAAATTAATTTGGATAGTCCGACTAGGAAAATTATTACTTTTAAAATGATATGCATTAATATTATCTAATAATAGCACTTAATAAGTTTGCCTTAATATCTTAAAGAGAAAACATTATTTATTGGATATTTTACCTTTGAGAAGAGTGGATAATGGCGTACTTGAAGTTCAGTGTTTCTGCACTAAATAATAATACAACACTGTTATAATGTAATACACACGATGCACTGTGATGAAGCTTGTACAGTACAGTGTATGCGATACTGCTCAGTAATGAATATTAAGGAAACAAGTGTTAGAGACTAATGCTCTCTCTATGAACTTAGCAAAAGAACCTGTGACTTGTGTGACTGAGCGACACAGCGTTGGTCAGCATCTCACAAGAACCTTTTGTCCACTCGAATGTTGGCCCACAAAACTCGTACCACTCATAACCCATAACTTTTTACGAATCCCGACTCATAAACTGAATTATTCATAATTTCATATTTCACTAATTCATAATTCCACTGAATCTCTCTCTCTCTCTCTCTCTCTCTCTCTCTCTCTCTATATATATATATATATATATATATATATATATCTGTATATATATATATACATACATTCATTTGCAATAATCTTGTTACGTTTATTTACATATATATTACAATTGTGTATTACAAATATGACCACCCTTCCCCTATTAGTCCATTAAATTGACGTTTTTCTGTACTTGTAACCCATGACACTTGGCAATAGAACTAAACCTAACCCTAGATTTTTATACATTTCAGTATAGATGATTTTTTTTCTTATAATATTACAGATATTAATGTCAATTCAAATATACCAAAGGTATATATATATATACCTTTGTCTAAAACCAAACTATTCATTCATAATACAGCTTGTTTGAATAAACTAAACACACACACACATCAACACACACACACACACATACACACACACCAAAACAGCTATCCCATTAAACATGACTCGGACACGTTTGTGGATTTAGCCTTTGCTTCTTAAAAAAAACATTTACTGAAACGTTTGCATCAAAAAAGTGATCTTAAACAAAAGGTATCAAACCAGAACAGTCCCTTCTTACCTTCACCCCCACTATGAATGAATAGGGATGGGATGTCGCTACAATCTACAACCAACATTCAGAGAATTACATGAAATCACCACATTCACAAATGTCTACTGAGAAAAACACCATGTCATACAAGGCATTGTTGCTTGCAGTTATTAGGGCAAACATTATAAATAGGAAAAAAAAGATAAACAATACAAACAAATTAAATCTGCTAATATCATCCCTCACATTATTTAAATTCGATTCCATTTGTGCAAATCCTTCGAAGGGTTTCTTGAGTGCATTTTTTTTGGAGAATAAGCCCAGTGAAGGTGTGTGGGCTTCAATACATGTTTCCCTTTAAATGTTTGATATATAAAATAGGATTATAACACAAATAAGTAAAAAAAAAGTATATATATATATATATATATATATATATATATATATATATATATTTATATATGCTACTCATAAAACATAATAAAAGGTGCCACCATATACATTTAGTACTTCACAAATCTCAAGTTGTGAAAACAGTACAGCATAATGTACTGATGTGACAGAAAGATTTCACTTTCAGCTTGACACAAGTATGATGTAAAATTCCAACAATGGAAAAATGTGTTTTTGCTGCCACCTTTCATTCTTTTCGTAAGCTGCAAAATACAGTACACCAAACCCATAAGGCCATTCTGACCGGCACTGTCCTAATGGACATGTTTTGGCACTAGAATTGTGTTTAAAAATGGTAAAACTTTAGGTCCTGTTTATACTTTTAGTTAGGCGTAAAAAAAGAGGGCAAAAATACAGTATATGTTAATAAGTCATGTGATGTAACAAATAATAGCTTGTATATTGTAGTTATATTGCACCCTATATAATCAGATACTGTATGGTGTTCAGTGAATCAGTGATTTAGTTTTAGAATGTTAAAGTGCAAACAGAGTTGCAGGTTATAAGAGTCATAATCATCCAGACTTGTTGTTTTTTGAATACAGTAGTAACAAGACACTAAATAACCAATAAACAGATCCATATAAGAGTGGCTGATTTAATTACTTTGGTCTCAATCTTTTTAGCCCAATCTTATTTATATAATTTATATTGTATTAGAACCTACTGTTTAATTTCCTACGTGCTTTTAAATACCAAAGGCAATATATACTCTATATCTGATACCTAATCTATATTTAGGAAAAAATGAGGTGCGGCATGTAGAGCAGAAAGTATCATTGGTGCTTCACAGCTTCAGGATAGGTCCTAACTTAGGGTTCTTCTTAGAGTTGTCTGGTTTCCTTCCACTTCCCAATAGATCTATTGGTTGGTATAAATTGCCCCTGGGTATGAATGAGTGTGGATGTGTGTGCATGATAAACCCTGGATTCACCATGACAAGGATACATCTGTTAAATAAAGTAAATACAGGCTATAATATTTGCACCAGATCAAAATGCATACATACTTAAAAAAAGATTTTTGGCTGGGTGCCATGCAGCATCCCCCTGGTACTAACACCAGCTCATGAGAAGTTTTTCCATGCTTTGCATAAGTTGGACTGGCTCTAGAATTGATCTTGTCCTCTCTGATTGGGCTAGTTGAAAAAAAAAAATCTGAATGATGAACGTTTTCTTTCACATCTTTCAATAACTATCAACAAGACATTAAGAACTAATGTGATCCATCCCTTTGCAGAATCAGATGATCTTCCTGTATCAAATGTATTAGATTTGTGCAAGGCATGCCTGGTCCAATTTGTGTGCAACTGAAGAAAAGACGTAATAACCACAGCGCAGGTTTCTATGCCATAAAGTTGATGGACCCGCACATATTCACACACACACACACACTCATGCAGGTGTGCGTTCGGAGTCGGACGTCACAACTTGGCATCTGGGTTGGCTATGATCTCAGGTGAGAGGTCCTTAACTGGCAGGTGTCCAACCTCTACACCTCTGCCTTCAGCACTGTGGTCTGTGTTCTCACAGCTGTTCCGTGGGGACTCTGGAGGAGGCTTGTATAGCACACTCGCCAACATGAAGAATACAGTGCCCAAAAACTAAGAGAGGAAAAAAGAGATCAACTATTACATTTGCAAACAATTGTTCCCTATATGACATTGGATTTACACTATTAGACCTTTTTCAATTCATGGCATTGACAGATAGATATCAGGCAGCCTGTAGAGTCCTGTTTAAGGCTCGAAGAATTTTACTGATTTCTAAACGAGATCCTTAATTGTGTCTATAAATATAATAACAGCGAAAACTTGTAAATGTAAAGAATTTTATAAAGAATTTAACAAGAAAATCTATATTAGATAATAAAATCTTATTATCTGAGTATATTGTGAGTTTGAGCAAGATCCTAGCAAATTGGATTTCAGTTGAATCAATTCCGGTTTTTTTTTTTATCACATCATCACCAAAAACAATGATGAAGTTTGTTTGCGGTGGATAAAGTTTGAAAATTCTTTAATGCTACCCCCAAATTTGAAGAAATGTAATCAACTGATCATAACTGTTCATATGGTTACCTGAACACATCACCACCTATATTAGAGGCCAGTGCTCAGTCGAGTGTGTTATGCAAGTGCTACAACTGAATTATGAACAGAGTTGAGGAAACTAATTTGTTTAATGATATCTGAGCAGTTCCATTGTACACCTACAAAATGGCAGAACAGTTAAACTGTTCAATTTAACAGTTAAAGACTTGGAATGTATTGAAAATAACTTCTTTGAACTGCTCGTTAGACAAATTAGGTTTTTATTTTGCATTTTAACGTTTGAACGCAACGCACTACACAACTGCACTACAATTTTTACTATCACCTCTATATATTTATTCATATTTCTTTCTCTCTCCTTTTTTATTGGATTATTTTTTACATCTCTTTTGTCCTATGTCTGTAGATAACAGCTGGAAACTGTAAATTTCCCTTGTGGATGAATAAAGTTCGATTAAAGTCTATTTATCTATCTTTCTGTCCGTCCGTCTGTAACAGACTCTGCTGAAAGTCGAACTCCTTTTTGAAACTTTAATAAAGTTAGTTAAAATCAAAAAGCAGGTTGAGGTTCAGCGGAGCCTGTTACAATCAAACTTTAAAACGCAAAATAAGAAAAACCTTGATTTATATTTTCTTAAGCAACACATAAATGCCAGGCTTGTTAAAAGGCACTGTGAGGAGTGATGACCAATGATCCACTGGTCTAAATCAAATGTGTCACGCTACCTTGTATATGATGCCAGCAATGAGTGTGTACTGGCTCATGGCAGAATTCTGGTAAAGGTAACATGACCCACGCTCTCCACACTTTTCTTGCCACAGCAGACACGAAATGTCAATCACTGAGCCAAAAGCTATTGGACCGGGAATGCCACCTGGGAATCAAGAGACAAACCAGCAAGCTTAATTGTACACAGCATTAAAAAGATTCAAAATGGGCTATAGTTTTCTTTTTTTGGCACTGCTACTCTTTTATTTTGTTAATTTATTTATTTAATTTACCATGCTGGTCATTTTACAAAATATTTTATCTAGCTAGATAAAAAAAAGACAATGTGACTGTAAATGAGCAAAAAATGTTATGATACAAATGATACGTAATAGTTCCTCTTTACTTTCTGTTTACCCACCTTTCACTATATCCTGCCATCACCACATAGAATGTACTATTAATACTATTATCCAAATAACAGTAATAATAATATATCCCAATAGCATGAGAGTTAAACATACCCAGTGTTCGCACCACAATCCACTGAATGCCCAGTCCAAATGACCTCTGGCTGTCAGGAACACACCTAGAAGAATGATGGGAGAACCTCAGTCATGGCTGAGCTCGTGACTGTGCTAAATAGAAATGGTCTCTCTGGCCATGTTGTTTTCTTTTTTTACCTCAGAGTAGCTGTGAGTGCAGGAATACTACACAGAAAGGTGAAGGAGATGATGACGAAGAAGAAGGTGAGGAAAGTTGGCATGTGGTTACAGGATGAGCTACACTTTCCTGCTATGGCCTGGCCTTTTTCGCCACTCGACATATTACCCATAATGCAATTACAGTCTGTGAACACCTGTGAACACACACACATACTTAATAAGCGATTCCACACAAAATTCCACACAAAAAACTTATTTCATTTAAAACCTGTTTTTCATTTGTGGTGTTGTAGTGCATGCATATTTATATGTAAGCAACAATACTCTGTATGGTTGTTAATGTTCTGCAGTGTGTTATGATTCGGTTGAATTTATCTTGCGATTGTTTTGACTATTGTTTATTGTCACGGTTGTGGTAATTGATGAGTCAGCAGTGCTGTTTGTCGGCGTTACTTCAGTGAAGATTCATTTTGCATTTAAGAAATTGTGCATTCGGCACTTTATCTGCAATAACTACAGTTAATAGCACACGCCTGTAATATGACACACATATGAATATATATATATATATATATATATATATATATATATATATATATATATATATATATATATATATATGTTTGTGTCCATGTTTATCTTTGGCATGAACATTTTTCATTGTTATTATAAATGATGCATTAACAATATTTGCTTGTCATCATATCATTATCATATATCACACCTTGGCGTAATTGCAATTCTTTCTGACACAAGAATTAGGCCAGCTGGTGTGCAACCACCCCATCATGCACAAACCATTATAAGTATAGTATCATCTGGATTAGCTCAATTAATTGTTTGTACTGATTGTATGCAGTACCTGTCTTTCAGAGTGCTTGTGTGTGCTGTTGAGGGCACCACAGCCAGCGTGGCAGGCAGAATAATACATCACACCATCAGCTCCACACACTGGGTTATACAGCGAATCGACACAGTGACATTCTATATTGCAGTCTGTGGTCAAGTTTTTACCTAGAACGTAACTGATACAGAAAGAGACAGAAAGAATGGAAGAGTGAAGAGGGCATTCACATTAAAAAGTGAATCTGGAAATGGAACTGAACTAAAGCACAAATCTAATGAATGTATACAGTTCTGTTTTTTAGGAGGCGAACATGATCCAATAAGTAAGCATTTTTGTACATATGACAATGCTCATATACTGCATCGTACGCAAACATGAACAAATCAACAGAGTGAATCAAAATATAAGCCCTACTTTACTACCAAAATGCATTATTACAACTGTACATGCATATTTGATATCTGTTTTAAAAAATAATGCCATTTTACCTATTTGTTTTTCCAAATCTTTTAATAAAACTACTGATTTCATATTATTCATGTATTTATTTATTTACTGTGCTCATTAATACTAACCAGCCATCCTTTTAAATATTTTTAACAATAATATCCTGCTAGTGAAACACTATTAAAACAAATGTTCATGTGTTCATTTATTCTTTCATTTTACATTACGTGAATGGTAGTACATATTAGGCTGTAGGATTTTACATGGCCTGATGCTAAATGGTCGTGTACCTGTTCTCTGTGTACAGAGCAGTGTTTTGAGATCTGTTCTGGTATGGTGTGGTCACTCCAGCCATGGGCACGTTGGGACAGTGCAGAAGAAAGATGAAGACGGCCACAAGGCTCACCAGGGCACAAAGCATGCAGAAGCGAATGATGCCACGGCAACGTAGGTTTAGCTTCTTCACAATGTAGCCACCCAGGAAGGTACCGCCCCCTCCAGCTGGTACCACCATGTAACCTGGACAAAAATGCGTTGCCTTATATAATCATAGGCTATACAAGTGCAAAGGAAGTATGGCCTCGCTAAAGTTTTTACAAATATTGTTTACAAATATGTCTATACTATTCAGACATAATTCTTAATGTAATTCGATATTTGATTGAACAACAACAAACATGTCTTTGTAAGACCTTACAGTCAGTTTATTGACTGTTTGTAGTGAGTGTAGTTTTAGCCCATAGACACACATCAGATTCACTAATTCACTAAATAGGATTTTAATACTTAAACATTTTCAAGAACAGAGCTTTCTTCACTCATCCCGCCTGGGATCTTCTCTATATGTCCCTGGACGGGGCAACCAACTGCTAGTCACCAAAACAGTAAATAACATGACTGATATCCCAAACGTAAACATGCCAGAACATTTCTATGTTAAGTTTATTTTCTTTTTTTCTTATTTTTGGTTTGTTTATACTTAGGTCTAGATAGAGAGCCTCGCTATATTCTTCAGTGAAATTTGTCTAATACCACATGTTTAGCACCACACTGCAAATAGTATTCATGTTGTAGAGCTGAATTTGCCATGATGTGACACTAGTATATAGTATACTGGTATGTAGTGTATACCAGAAAGGAGAGACTGTATTTTAAAAGCAGACATTGACTTTACCCTACACTGTCAAAACATTTCAGGACAAAGGTTACATGTGAATATTAACAATACACTGACTGGACCAGGAAAACATTTTTATTTTCAAACCTGATCATTCATTCATTCATTCATCTTCTACCGCTATATCCGATCTTCCCTCGGGTCACGGGGAACCTGTGCCTATCTCAGGCATCTATGGGCATTAAGGCAGGATACACCCTGGATGGAATGCCAACCCATTGCAGGGCACACACACACACTCATACACTAGGGACAATTTTCTTACCAAAGTGCCAATTTTCTTAAACTTACCGTGCATGTTTTTTGGACCGGGAGGGAAACCGGAGGACCCGGAGAAAAACCCCCTGAAGCACGGGGAGAACATAGAAACTCCACACACACATGGCCGAGATGGGAATCGAAAGAGGATCCTGGATGTGTGAGGCGAACGTGCTAACCACTTAGCCACCGTTCCCCTAAATATTAATATTTTTTTAAAATTAGTCATTAACTCCAGGCAAGTTTTTTCTTTACTTTTACCAAATACAGTCTCTCCTTTCTGGTATAAACTATATACTGGTGTCACATCATAGCGAATTCAGCTCTACAAAATACACTCTACACTATTTGCAGTGTGGTGGTGGTAAACATGTGGTACTAGACAAATTTCAATGCAGAATGTATAACAATGTATAAAAATGGTGCATTATAGATTTTAGGTACTTATTTATTTGTTTAACCATATCATAAAAGGTTCATAAAAAGATTTTATTTAGCAAAATTATCAGCAAAAATTAAACCTAGGCTTTTCCAGATGTAAGTACAGAAGTATCAAAAATAAATATGTTGAATGTTTATATACTCTTCTTTGTGTTATTCAGGGAAAAATATGCTTATCTTATTTTTTCTTTTTTGAAAAACTATATGTCAAATTTAACAACTAGGTACACATGCTGAATTGCAAGAAGAATATCAGCAGATTAAAACAGAATCAGATTGTGGTGAGCTCGTTATCTGTAGAATATAACATATAGCGTTTACTCTTGAGTGTGCTGCAGTTCAAATACTGAACATGAGCCCTGCATAGGTGTAGAGTGACAGGGGAGAGATAGATAGCTGTTGAGAATTGACCAAACTGGGAAAAATATGTAGAGAAACATCGTTAATAATGTTTTAACATTTTTCACAGCTGTTTTCACAGAGCTGAAATGACAAATGAATTTTTTTTGTCTATCTGGGTGAAAAATAATGGAAAAGAAACGTTCTATTGAACACCAATAATGTAAATGATGCGATGCTCATCCTTAGGATATAAATCTGTCTAAAAATTGATAAGGGAAACTAAATAATGAAGTGGGTCTGTCGATCAAAAACAAAATTACAAAATGGTAAAAACAATACGTTTTGAAAAATGTAAAAGTAGATTTTCACAAGCCTGCCATCCTGATTACTGAAAAGCAGGACCAGCAGGAATAATGGTTCAATATAATACATTTTTACTTTTGTCAGAAATGACACTGACTAACAGACGAATTCATTTAAAGAAACTCCCTCCCTCTCTCTCTCTCTTTCTCAGCTGAAGAACAATTCAACTGAGAGACTCATGTGAGAGTCACTGACATATACGGTATATATCAACTGACACACTTCATATTACCCAAATGAGGATAGGTTCCCTTTTTGAGTCTGGTTCCTCTCAATGTTTCTTCCTCAATACCATCTAAGGTAATTTAGCCACAGCTGCCCAAGGCTTGCTCATCAGGGATTAATACTAGGGCTGTAAATCGGGTAAAATATTTAATCATGATCAATCGCACATTAATCGCATGTTTTCAATGTACCATAAATTAATACTTTTCATACGTTTGCAGATGCTATATTTATATACATTTCTTTCAAAATCTCTCTCTTTAAAATGATTGATTATTTCATATTTATTTCACTCTGGAAATTATTCTTTTCATATAAATTTTTTGTTAATGCCAATGTTACTATATTAGTGGTTGTCAATTGTAAAATATGGTACGTGGCTCCTTTAAGAATTCTGTTCCGGTTGCTTTCCATATAAACCAGTGATACGGTTAGGTTAAACGGAAGCGCATTGCATTCACAATAGAAAAATGTGCTTCCAATATAAGTATTTAGGAATGCAATTCGCTCCCATATAGCGAGTAACTCATACCTGTTGTGAATGTGCAGCTAATAGGCATATTTCTGGGAAATTTAGGAAGCGTGAGTGGATTTTCTGAAGTTTCTTTATTCATTTGTTATTTTTTATTCTTTGTTGTCCGGGTTTTGTTTATTCGCCAACACAACGCAGAGTGAAGGAGAACATCACTCACATAGTAATGAGCGCTGCGTTAATAAACCATTAAAGTGAAATTTGTTATTAACGCGTTACCTTTGACAGCCCTAATTAAGACACATAAATTATTATATTAAATTGTTTTGTTCTATAATTTTGACATTCTATAAAGCTGTATTGATAAAATATCAATAGTGAAAAATGCGGTAGCAATAAACTTGAACTTGAAGGCTGTGATGGTTCAACATGGCTTTCTTACCAAACCAGGTGGCTGCCTCTGAGGCACTAAGACTGAACTGAGACTCCAGGAACTTCGGCCCAAATGTGGACATTCCAGCAATAAGAGTGGCCTCTGTAGCACCAGCCAGACATAGAAAAATAAATGTAGGGTTCTTTAGGAGGAGAAGAACAGACCTAGTGAGAGATGAAGGAACACAAAGAGAGAGACACTGATTGAGACATGTAGAGGAAAACCGACATGAAATAATGTCCACTAGAATACTGTGGGATGTTTTGTGATATACAGACATGCAGATTCATGAAACATATAATGTTTTCTTAAGTGTTTATAAAAAAAACTACAGGATGGGAAAGATTTGACATCAGTGACTCAAGCTAGTTAGCAGAAAATGCTGAGCTGACATAGAATGGAGTAAAATAACCTATGAGAGGCAGTTCCCTTTCAGGAACTGCATGGCCGACTCTGAACCATGTTTGAAACAGACTTTCAGACCATGGGTCCCTCCTTGTCAGGATACACATATGCTCTGAATAGCTTGCTTTTGGCTCCTGGAGATGGTGACGCTGTTACTGTGGTCATTGACAGGTTCCAGGAGGCAAAGAGACAACCTGTGGCCATTCAGAGACTGGTGAAGCCCCAACCAAGCGCAAGCTCTGGGCATTGGGAAGCCCAGAGAGGGAGAGTGTCTCAGCTCATGCCCTCCCTGAGAGATGCTCTAGGTTGAAACCCACAGGGGGTGACAGATCTGAGCACTGTCACCAATAATAGACAAGTTTCAAGAAAGCTTGTCCTTCTGGGAATGTTGTGGCTAGGGATGTTCTAGGGCCTCCAAGGAGCCACTCACATGCCAAGAATCATCCTTGAGAGACAATATCAGCCTGGAAAACCCATACCAGGTTTGTCTCAATGGGTTCTGTGGGACACGGATACACTATCCCGTTCAGGTCTTGTGCAACCCATTTCAACGTGGTGTAACCCACACTGGTGGGACCCCGGAAGGTTCTGCCAATGGATCAGGAAGTTCAGCCATCGAGGTAGTTCCTTTGGCTGACAGAGAATCTGTCTTCAACAGTTGTTACTTTCTGGTCATCAAGAAGGATTGGGAGAAACAAATATTTTAAAAATCTGAGGTTCAAAATCCTCACACTTAGACAAGTCACATCATAAACCAGGTCAGAGGAGCCGTTAGTGACCATCAACCTGAAACAAGCCTACTTAAACCATATACCCATGTCCTTCCTATAGGAAGTTCCTGAGGTTTGCTTTTGGGGGCAAAGCATACCAGTGTTTGGCTCTTCCGTTTGTCCTAGCTCTCTCTCACCCCGGACCTTCACAAAATGTATGAATGCCACCGAGGTCCCTGTCAGACCCCAGGGCATCTGTATTCTCAACTACATGGACAATTGTTCAGTGTTAGCTCGATTAGAGAAAATGATGACTCAAGATGTCATTGTTGCCGACGTAGAAGGTCTGAAGCTAAGACTGAACACTGCGAAAAGAGTACTTTCTTCAACTCAGAGAACCTCTTATTTGGGCTTAGTGTGGGACTTCCACGACAATGCCGGCAAGCCTGTCACCCACTCGGTTCAATAGGATCCTTGCAATAGTCAAGAAAATGAAGGTCAACCGATTACTAACTGTAATGCAGTTTAAAAGGCTGCTGGGTCTCATGGCCACAGCAGCCACAGTTCAGCATGTAGCTCAGCTTTCTCCAAATGAGTCCTCTACAATGGTGGTTAAGAAGCAAGGGGTTTTCCCTCAGGGGCAATCCGCTACGCCTTATTAAGGTCACGTGGTGAACCCTATGTGCTTTGTCTATCTGGAAGGATCCTATATCGAGGTCCTTGCCATCGCTTCATGCTATAGGGAAGGGTCATTAGTGGCAGCTCAGAGGTTATGGGAGAACTGTTAGACTACTTTGTTCTACCAGTTACTGAATGATCCACTTTTGCCAAAAATATACTATGGAAAGCATTAAGCCATGATATTCTGCTCTTTGTATAGTGTATCTCTTGATGAGGGTTATCAAGCATTTTCTCAAATACTTGCTAAATTAGTACATGAGGACACTCCTTTACTGGAGTAAAAGCACAAATATCCTGCTTAAATATTACCCTACTCATAGTAAAAGTATTTCTTTTGCATTTTGAATTTGAATATAAATACATGCTTTGAATAGAAATACTTGCTTTTTATTGTATTCATGCTTTATGCTATATATATATATATATATATATATACATATATATATATATATATATAATATATAATATATATATATATATATATATATATATATATATATATATATATATATATATATATATATATATATATATATATATAGCAGGTATTTATAAAATCTAGTGGAATAAAAAGTAAGCTATTATGCAAACATCTAAAATAATGCACAAAATACATAAAAATGTACTTAAGTACAGTAATGAAGTAAACACCACTGTCTATCACTGTCTGGCACCAACAACCATTCTTTGGTTAAGCATATGCACAGTTGCTCGTTATAAATTGGGCCAGGGAGTGTATATAAATTTTTTGTAAACACTGTTTTACAACTAATTAAGGTTAAATCTTCTAATATAATATAATATAATATAATATAATATAATATAATATAATATAATATAATATATAATATAATATACTATAATATAATGTGTCCCCATATGTTTAAGTTGAACCTATTAGTCACTGCAAATATTATCAATTTAATATCTATTATTATGGCTACATAAATAAACATAATCATTTATGAAGATGCTGTGAGGCATGATATATTAAACCTGCAATCAATGCAGTTGATTCATGAAGTATGGACACTTGAAAATATTGTACACTATGCGACAGACGGTGATATTGATTGATTTTAAAGCTCTTAGACTGTAAAGATGAAAGTGAAGAATCATCTTTGTGCTAATTATGCTTTTATGAGTCAATCATTGGGCTTGTTTGCGAAACAAAGCACACTACATTACAATTCGTTGGCTTAATGAAAAAGGTAGAAGTTCAGAAAGGAACTGGATCCCACACATTTGGACCAAAACTCTATTTAGGCTTGACCACACATTTTTGTTCCTAAATGCTCCTATTGTGAATCACCATCTGCTCTCTTTGTGTGCAATAACCCTCTGCTGTCACTTTTTATTTATTTTATCTTCTTAATGTTTTTGTTTCCAGTCTTATAGCATTGCATGTGTTTTCTTTCTCATGTAGTTTTGAGAAGGTGCTTGCACCTCGGCATGTCTTTTACTGTCTTGCCAAACTGGGGATCAGAGGCAGTCGCTTGACTTCCGTCCTTCAGCTGATGAGCCTCAGACACGCGCATGGCTATAAAGCGCTGAGAACCTGTGTGTGTATGAAGGAGAGAAAGAAAAAGAGAATATGATAATTATATGCATATTTGTGCATAATTACATTACATACATATCCTGTAACAATTACATTATATACAGTACATATATATAATAATTATATTATGTATCATTATATACATAACATATACATATATATATACAGTATATGTTAGAGTATATACATATACTGTAACAACATATAGATGGTAATATGTATTTTATTTATTATATATAATATAACTGCGATACAATACATAAACATACATTGTTAATTTGTACAAACTAATGAACTGCAGTGTTAACATAAAGGCCTGCTGAAATTTCTGTGAAATAAACAATGTATATAACGTGTTTTGTTTTTTTAAAAGCTATCGAAAAATATACATAGGATATATAGGATATATTTTTTACACTGAGCTGGCTGTATAAACATGCCTAATCCATTTACTGGGGGTACATATTGGATTATATCAACACTTTTATCAACAAATATATATATATATATATATATATATATATATATATATATATATATATATATATATAAAATGTTCTGAAGCCATTCCTGGATTTTATGCTTTGAGTCTCTATCAGCCGTCTAACAGTGGCCTACAGGGTATGTATTGAAAAATATGGTACGTGGGGTTCTCTGTCTATCTTGGCCCAGTGGCAAATAAGAAAAAGGTGCATAATAGCATTGTTACCACCACCATGGCTTCATCTTATTTGGTATTCTCTTCATGATAACAAAAAAAAACAAACTTTTAACACATAAACTAAAATTTCCAAGGTGCCAACAAACTAATGTTTTTGGACAAACAAATTTGAGAATCGATACAATATGTCCACACTATTCTTTGATACAAAAAAAACAAACTTTGTGCACTTAACTTAACATAACACATTTGGCTAAAATATATACCTTCTAATATGTTGTATTTTTAATTAGAAGTAGAGCCACCTAGCCACACTAACCTACAAACCAGATAAGTGAAAATTCTATGCAAGTATGATTAATATTACTGTAGGATTCCTGGTAACTTTTTTTATTGTTTTATCATTTGTGAAGGGATGGCCAGTTCCTTGTAATGTCACTGTTGTGATCTATTTTCTCCAATGGTTAATGATGGTTTTCTTTGTGTACCATAGTACAGTCAATGCCTTGGAAATTATGCTGATCAATATTTTTCAACAGTGAGATCCTGTGCATTCTTTATAAGCTCTTTTTTTAATCATGGCTTCAAACGTTTTTGTTTATTTATTTTGTTGCTTGCTTTATTTTATTATATTATAATATATTTTATTATATTATATAATATTATAAGGGGCATGGTGGCTTAGCACATTCGTCTCACACCTCCAGGGTTGGAGGTTCAAGTCCTGCATGTGGAGTTGAATGTTTTCCCCATGAGTTTTTCTTTCTGCACAGGTAATGATATCACATTATTTTATTTTATATTAAAGGAAGAATTCTGTAATGATTTATTTATATCACAAAAAACAGCAGATGTAACAAAGGTATGTGCATTTCCTTTAACTTGTCTTATTTGAAGTTAAGGAACTCGGACTGTTTGCAGTGGACTGATGGATTATACCTGGCAGCTGGCGAGGGTAACCCAAAATGGGTAGAGAGCTGTGACAAGAGCCGCGGCTCCTCCGGCCAAGAAACCGATCCACCATGCTCCCACCCACAGTGGATTTTCTGGGGTCAGCAGAGTTCTGAAGAAATGGTAAAGCTTTTTTTAGTGTGTAGGTGGAAAAAAAATGTATGCACATATATATATATATAATATATGTATTTTTTTTCCCCCTGTGTGTGTGTCTATATATATATATATATATATATATATATATATATATATATATATATATATATATATATATATATATATATATATAATATATAAATATAATGTATCCTTGTATGAACAGCTCATAGCGGACTAAAAAGAGTACTGTATATATTTATTATGTTAAATTATTTAACTTTCCGTCATTTTTTTTTTATAGACACACACACAGAGAGACACACACACACACACACACACACGCACACATATTTATATATTTTCAACCTTGCTAAATAGACTTGCCCTTGAAAGTGGGTATGGATCCTTATAATAATAATAATGCTGTTATAGATGAAAATGAGGTCTATTTAATTACTTTCCTGTAGCATTATATAGGTGCAGCAAATGAAAACTGACGCCTCATAACATTACACTAACATGAGTTTCTGTGATGCTGTCCTTTATTAATAGCAGGCCATAAATTAATATCAAAGTAATAATATCAAACTCATATATATTACCTGACACTGCCCGGAAGCCATTTTATCTTCTTATGATAACCAGATATTTTTGAGGGTGGGGTTAGAATGAATCATTATAAAAAGAGATTTTCCTCCCACCACCCTGGACACCTGGTCATATAGTAGTTTCAGGGAGCAGAGTGTTCCATAACACGTGCTGCTCGTGCTGTTCCACAGAGCAAAATAATTCATTTGAAGACAATACTATCTACTATCTGTTCTATTTAATATGAAATAAAATGTATCCTTGTATGAACAGCTCATAGCGGACTAAAAAGTACTGTATATATTTATAATGTTAAATTATTTAACTTTCGGTAATTTTTTTTTTACGCAAGCATTTAAAATGAGGTAATAGAAATTAATTAACCAAGTTTTGTAGCTGCTTTTCCAGCCACCTAGTTTCCTTGAACCTTTACCTCAGAATAACCTTAATAGACTTGTTCACCTCAGAAACCCCCCACCAACACCCCCACTGACACTAGACAGAAATAATAATTAAAAAAAAAAACTTACACTTGACCAATTTCCGTGTATATGTTGAGGAAAAGGCCACCCAGCAGGTATCCAGCTGCCGGGCCTATAATAGCTGCTGTGTAGAAGATACCTAGGGAAAATAATTCATGTTAGTTTAGTAGTCTAGCATATTAGTACTAGATCTTTCATGGTTCTAAAAAAAACCCTCCATTGTTTCATTTCACAGAATCTAGAATGCTGAATTTTTTGATCTTTACTAAGGCTGGACTGTGTTTATAAATGGAAACTCAAACCCAGAGATGCAATTGTTTTTGTGTGCCTTTGATGGTGGGGACTGGGGAAACAGCACAATTGTAGGACGCTTTATTGATGTTGAAAGTGGAGCTTGCCAATAAAGGTCAATAATTACACTGTTGTCTACAATGTGAACAAAATTTGCAAGCATCACTCTTTTCACAAGAAAAAAAAATCCAATGCAAATACATGCAGAGTTTTGTTTTACATGTAACATTCCAATTAACCTTATTCCTAGTCTAAATCTTTCTGGGGACTTAAGTTACGGAATACATTAGAAACCCAAATATATATATATATTTATCCACCTTTAGTACATGACAGCATGTCAGCGTGTTCGATATTTGTGGTTCAATAATATTTTCGACTTGTTTTTCATATTCCTTTAATACATTTTGGGAGACTGAATTGTGAATGAGTGCTTTTACACACCCACACATACACACACACAGCCCATGTTTGCAATTAAATTAGGTGGCAGAATTATTTTATAAACCTTCTTTTCCGTTCACTTCACATGTCACAACTTAAACCAGAAGTTAAACACAGTGCAACAAAAAACACAAAAAATACACGTTAAAAAACAAACTCCTTATTTCCTCGTCACATTAATCACACAGTATGCCACAGAGTGAGACTGATTTACAATATATTACTGTACCAATTACAGGTTTGCACTATATGGATAAATATTTATGACCATATAATTCATATGTGCTTTTTAAATACACATACAGTCCCCATTTAATTAACATGCATATTTTCTTAGAAGCTGTTGCACTATATTCTTCATATAATTCGTGCTCATTCAACCCCAAGAGCACTTAGTAAAGACAGTTACTGAGGCAAAGATGAGGTCAGAGCTATGTAACATGCCATGCAATATCTTCTGCTCCAACCCATCGAAATAAATTGTATGGGGAAGAACCACAAATGGCTGTAAATGTCTTTTGTCCATATAGAGTAACACACTCAATATCTTTGCATAACTTTCATTTTTCCTTTCCCCTTTACCAGGGGAGGCCAAACATTTTGTCTCTCATATATCAAACATATAAAAGGCATTAATGTTAATATTCAACATATCACTATGCCAAATGCGCCACGTGGTGGGACGTCAGGCAATTACAGGACAAGTTCAAATGAATGCAGTTACAATTATGATATGATCTGATTCGGACAATTCTGTACACAATCTTCACCGGGTCGGATTAAAAGGACCAATGTGGCCCCCGGGTTGTAGATTGCCCACCCCTGCACTGTACAGTATACACGGACAATTTTCATTCAGCAATCTGAAACAGACTGTTCCAGTAAGAGGACTGATGCATGTCACAAGTTGACCTTATTTGAAAGTGCTGTAACATTTGTGGTTTGGTTGAGTCACTACAATAACGGAAAACATTTACAGTCATGCGATTCTGCATTCACTGAAAACACACACTCACACTTGTCAATGCCAGTGATTAATGTTTCAAATTCATTGAGCAAATAAATGTACACATACTGCCAAATTCAATGTTTTTATAATTATAAAGACGTTATTTAAATGAGTATAAGCCTTTCGAGGCTTCACAACATTATTTGTTGCTATGGTATTCCTACTAGTACAGCAAAGTACACAAACATCCAGACTTCATTTATCTGTTATCAGTAAGTGTTTGAATGTCAAACCAAAAAAAAAAAAAGAATAGCTAATCGATGCCAAATGCCACTGAATTCTCCAGTAGGTTCATTACACATGTAAAAATTGATCTTTTAACACTGATGAAACACCATACTGTAAATGGACAACTATGACAAGGAGACGAAATGATGACTAAATCGTAAAACAGTGTGTCGTATTCCCAAAATTCTTTAAATCACCAAATAAAGCTAATTAACTGCAGACTAACTTTTCCTTATATAATACACTTGTAGTTCTTTTATGCTAACTGGTCTTATTAGGTGTGCTGACCTGTGACATTTATGATTCTCTCCTTCGAGATATCAATACAATGCAACGAAACAACTAAAATACATGATTAAAACTTGATAATAAAATAGAACATAGGATTTATGCTAATCCCTATACATCTTGAATTTTAATAAAAACTTCAATTTCTTGTGTAAAAAAATTATGATTTCGTAGTTTTATGGTTGCATTTAATTATATCTATTTCTTTCAGAACAAGGACCACTGTATTCAAGCAATGTCATGTTTTTTTCCCCACACTCTGGCACTTACCTATGTAGACAGGCGCATAATTGGACTTGACATTCTTCGTCCAGATATGTGACGCCGAGTGTGTAGAGCGGCGTTGCACCGACGCCGTGTAAAAACTGGCCCAACATGAAGATGAAGCGGTACGACGAGAGTCCAGTTCCTTTGCTGTCCCCGCAATCCCCTGTGTTATTGGTTGGGCACAGACTTGTGTTCTCCAGTACTTGTGGCTGGTAAGCCGGTGTAGCGAAATGCGGCAGTGCAAATACAAGCGACCCGAAGAGCCATTATGAAAACTCCCCAGCCCAACCAGCGGGGCTTGTGCCCTGTGCCACCAAAATAGCTCACAAACGTCAGGCACACGCAGGCAGCAATGTCGTAGGAACTGGCGATGAGTCCAGCCTGTAATGACAGTAATTGCAAGACAGTGTATACCATTTACTTCTTAGCTGAGCTCACTCTGTTATCTTTCCTCAAAATTGGTCCATTTAGTATAATAATAATAATTATAATAATAATGGCAATAATAAACAGACCTGATAGCTGCGCAGGTCAAAGCGTCTCTCAATGGATGTGATGACGGTGTTGATGAAACCATTGATTATCATGCCCTGAAGGAATGATGCCACACATAAAAAGAAGAGCACCCAGCGAGCCGTGTTGAAGCTCTGAATGAATCGAGGGGTCAGAGCTCCCCATCCACATAGGCTCTCTGGTTCGGAGGAAATAAAATTAACCCCCACTGCTGCCCCGGAAATATTAACACTGTCCTTCGTCGTCTTGACAGGGGCATCTATAGATGGGCGGTAAGGAGTGGAGGCATTAGGTGTGCTGGCCTGTGACTCCAGTGGGCTTGGCAAGTCCACACTTGGGCCCACAGGCCCATCCTGCAGGTCCAGGAGTTCCTGCCTGGAGCTAAAGGAACTGTCATTGTTCAGTAAGTGGGGCATGGCCCCTTTGAGAAAATCACTACACGTGTACTTTGGGACAGAGTCAATGAATATTAAGCCCAGCTTCCTGGTTCAGATATTGGTGCTACACCAAATGAAGAGATGTTCTTGGAAGGGAGTAAAACAGAATCCTGGAAAAAAAATGGTTCAGTATTCAGTCTGAGAAAAAACAAACAAACATGTCTTATGATTACCATAACAATCAATTCACAAACATGTCATAGATCAGATATCCTCCAATACTTCCACCATGACATCCTCAAATCCAGAGAGTTATAGGAGTTATAGAGTTATGAAGAGTTAAAGGTCAAGTAAACAGTGGTTCAAAACTAAAATGAAACCCAGTTACATAAAAAGAGAACAAATTAAATCATAGCCTTGACCAACAAACTGAATGGGTAGATAGCATACATTGAGACAAGGAAACATAAAATGGGGCATTTGAAGAAAGAAACATGGTTACAAGATAAATGGCTGTTGAAATAGGAAGCTGTGAAATGTGTTGTGACAGAACTCTTGCAATAACATATTTCTGCACTTTAACGTCTAAATTCAGCGTTTCCAGACTAAGCTCCAGTTCCATATGGCATCCAGCCCGGTTTTCAGTCACTTTAACCCAGACTACAAGTTCCACCATTTTCGTCTGGGGTGATTTCATGCAATCTGATTAACTGTTTGTTTATAGATTGATTCATACTTCACAAGAGAAAATCTCCCTCAGCCGGGTACAAAAAGTTATGAATGCCAGTACTGTCATGGTAGTGCCCAGTTTATATAACTGGCTTCTCAAGGGGCACTAAAGCTTTATTGCTCTATCCAGCAGTTTGAATTTAAGCACTATGTAAGTGTTTATGTATCATTGTTGAGGTTAACAAGTTTAACTGCAAGAATTTAGTTACATGAGAATAAAGTCTGTTGTAACTAATTTTTCATTACTTGAATTTCTATTCAATCCCGATTATATGGTTAAAACAAATATATATCAAGTTTAAACCTTGGAAGGCTGTAAACCGTAAAAAGATGTCATGTACAATCAAAATGGAACGAAGTCCTGCCATAAAGTTTAAGTTCGAAGTGCTTAAACAGCCACACTTTGAGACAACAAAGTCAGAAAAACATCAGAGAGTCAGAGAGAGAGAGAGAGAGAGAGAGAGAGAGAGAGAGAGAGAGAGAGAGAGAGGAGAGAGGGAGAGAGAGAGAGAGAGAGAGAGAGAGAGAGAGAGAAAGAGAGAGAGTTCATCCAGGCAGAAAATTCCCCCAAAACAGATAAATATAAAGATGAATTTAATTCGTCCAAGAATAAAATTCTTAACAAAATTCTGATTTTCCAATATTCATTCATTCAATATTCATTCATTCAATATTCATTCATTCAATATGTCTAAGTTTTTAAGCTTTTACTTTTTCTTTTTTTTTTTTTTATAAGTGTTTCTAAGCTTTTACTCATCAATGTGTTTCTTTCTTTTCTACCACTGGGACTGACATCAAATTCTTCACATTTTTGGCATATCAAAATAAAAGGCCCTCTGCCACACAATGCCATTTTTGTCTCAAAGTAGTTTTTTTTCTTTGGATTTCGCAACCCAGATTATTACAAAAAATTTACAATCACAAAGAGGGTTGAGTCAAGACAGCTGATACACAAACTAGCTGAATTGCTCAATCTAATTCAATTCGAATTTAATACAAAATTAATATGGGATTTTAAACAGAAAAGGATTGCAGATGTGTCAAAGCCAATTTTATATGCTTGATAATATTATAGTCCAGGGATCACCAACCTTTTTGTAACTGAGAGCTACTACATGGACACCGAGTCATATAAAGGGCTACCAGTTTGAAATACTCCTCTGAAATAACAAATTTACCTTTAGTTGTATATTATTATTATTATTATTATTATTAATGATACTCATTTATCTATGTAAATACACTTGACAGTGACTATCAACAACGAATTAACTACATTTTACATTATAGACGCATCTCACTGATGAGTTGTGCACTTTTTATAGCAAGCCTGAGAGCTACTCATGTGCTCCTTGGGGGCTACCTGGTGCCCACGGGCACCACGTTGGTGACCCCTGTTATAGTCTAAGCACACCGTATGCAATACTGGGTGGAGGCTGATGCAGTTGCCTCCCAACTAGAGGGTTTGTGGTCTCTATGCATCCCATACAGGGTGAGTTCCTACCTCGATCCTTTAGATCCGCTCTGACCCTGACAAGGATAAAGTGTTTGTTTATCAAATATCACAATATTTGATATTTTGTATATCAAATTTCAACAATATTAAATAAGCAAATAATTATTAATGTCCATCTAATAGACTAATAACAATAAACTACTACTACTAAGAATAAGAATAAGAATAAGAATTGTCTAATAGATTTTTTTAGCGAGGAATGCGCTTTTCGGAACACCAGTTAAGTGGCGTGATCATCTCGTCAGAAGTGGTACTCTGAATTGCTGCCCTGTGATTGGTCACTTGTGATTTGTTGCTCAGCCTTTTTTTAGTTTACAAGCCCCCGTGTCATTTGTTTTGTGTTCCACAAGCCATTCTTTTCTAGATTCAAAGAAAAAAAACAGAGGGAAACTGAGCAGCGTCTTGGGATTTGAGAATAGTCTCAGTATTTGCTTTTGGAGTCCTAGCTGTGTCAGGCTCTTTGAAGCATAGTTGGATGCTAACAGTCCAAGGGCATAAACAACAGGCAGGAGGAAGCCGAGCAGGCCATACGCTTTCATTGACAACATCTAGGAAGGAAGTTTGGCAATAACAGCAGCTTTTTGTGTTAACTTTGGAAGAGGGTGCTGGAGGGTAAGTTAAGGGCTGTGTATACTGAGCTACAGTATACATTACACATAATGTACTGTAGGAGTACACAGGGCTGCAAATACAAAAGACAAGACCAACTACAAAGAAACATTTTTGCGACATACTGTAATATGTTATTTCTCGTGACAGAGAAGGTCAAGCGGGGAAGCAGGAACATAGGCTTTAGACGTTGAACTGAGAAGAAGGTCACTTCCCAGCATTTCCAAGCTTAAGCAAGGACCTTAACCATCTTAAATTCTCAGTTCTCTAAATAAGTTAGTTGCTCTTGGGAATAATGTCTTACAAATGTCATGAATGTTATTCATACATTCATTCATTCATCTTCTACCACTATATATCATCATGAATGTCATATCAGATCTATTTATCTGTCCATCCATCCATCCATCCATCCATATATGGTGCACACTGGCCATATGACATTCAGGTTGGTCACAAAAAACAAATAGAAGTGGCTTTCACTTCACTTGGCGTCAGATCATATTTCTTTTGCCATATCCACCATGTCCATGTCCATCAACACCAACACCACGAACTCTGCCATGATCATCAAACCACTTCTAAAAGAATTATCCAGTGTGGCAGAGAGCAATATCTTGCTGAATGTGGCTCGGCGGTTAAAGTGTTAGCCTACGGACCGGAAGATCGCAGGTTCAAACCCCACCACCACCAAGCTGCCACTAGTGGGCCCTTGAGCAAGGCCCTTAACCCTCAATTGCTCAGTTGTAAGTCGCTCTGGATAAGGGCGTCTGCCAAATGCCACAAATGTAAATGTAGTTGTAACTGTTCTGCAAAGGTGGTGTCAAAGTATCATCCAGCTGAATTCTAGAACCCGATTTCACAGTCCTTTTTCCATCTCCTGCTTCCCTGCTTGACCTTCTCAGTCATGAGAAATAACATAATACAGTATGTTGCAAAATGTAGCTTTGTAGCTGGCCTTGTTTTTTGTATTTGCAGCCCTGTGTACTCCTACAGTAAACTCTGTGCAATGTATACTGTAGCTCAGTATACACAGCCCTTAACTTACCCTCCAGCACTTACCTGTTTTACAATCAAATTTCTGTTTGATCAAATGCAACAATGACAGCAAATAATCTCATAAACAGACCTAAAATCAATATATTGCTTTGGAATTTTCCACATGATCAGAATACACATTAGATTTAACCTTTCTGTGATTCAAAAAGCATCTGATCAAAATATTAAGGACTTGAGAATCATTAGAAATAACAAGAAAGGAAGCTGGTTAAAGGTTTAAAATTGAGACCCCTATCACGATTTACTATATGTTAATACATTCAAATTAAATTTTTATTTTGTCACATACCTAATCATAAACAATACAGCAGGAAGGAATGCTATGAATAAAATACAATAAAAAACAAAATACAACAGACTACTAAAAGCATACTGTTTCCTTCCAAAGTTCAATCCGGCAATAGTGAATGTGAATTTGTTATGCCTTTGCCAGTAGTTTCTTACAAGGCACTCGTGTGTGAAACTTTATGCATATTTTGGAATTAAATTTTTAGCACATAGTTGCCTCAGCATTGTCATATCATAGATTCACATTTTCTAACTCTGCCTATTTGGATTTCTTCCAGGTTACTACCACCTCCCAAAAATGCGCCAGTGGGTGTGATAAGATAAGATATTTTTCACTGAACTAACGTACGCACAATTTGTTATGTCGGTCCAAACTGCTTTTTTTTTCCAGTGTGGAATATTAAATGTTAAAGATATACGAATATTAAAGTTTCTGTGAGTCACGTAATCGGGTATTTCATAAGGGTCGTGTTTAAACTGGCAAACACAATGAATGAGAGGTAAGGTGACGTATCAGGCTATGATAAGCAGTTGCCTTAGCCGTTAGCCTCCATTCCACAGAGATTCGGGTTCCACGCATGCACTGCAATCTTCAAAATGGGCTGCCATAATCCCCAACTCCCAAATTACACATACTCAAAAACATGCAGCTACTGATTGGTCGATCACACTCATACACTGAAAAAAGTTTCTTATTCGCAAAACCATTGTGAAGACTTTCTGTAATCAGTTCATTGATAATAATGAAGACATTTGATTATCCTGCTTTTGTACGTTTTTGTGTCATTAAAGGAATGAACACTCGGTTCATTACTAGCCAGTCTGCAAAGTATCAAAACAATGCATAATGTACATATTTTCAGTAATATGGTCATATGCAACCTAGACTATCTCCAAATGTGGTTTGGCTAATCAGATTTGAATATAACATACTGTAATAGTACAGTATAAAGCTACGATAAAATGGAAAGTAATATTAGAGGCCTTTCATGCTTTATCTCACAAACTCACACAAAAACACAAAACATGAGTCCAGGCTTAAGTAGCAGCAAGATAAATAAACCATTCATGCCACTAAAAGATATTTCTTACTAACTAACCAATGGCAATGTTAAAGGAGTTCTACATTATGTTTAATATTTTAACTGTTGGCTAAACAAAATATACTTGATTTCAAAATATCATGCCAGTTACAAGCCTTTATCTAAAAGAAACCCAGTAGGAAACAAGGAAGTCCCCTCCCCACACAAATACATAGAAAACACCCAGTACTTTGGCAGGGAGTGTGACATGCCCCTCAGCCATTTGCTAGTGAATTTAACTGGAATGAATGACCTATAAACACAGACAAATCAGGTTTTCCGCACATCTGAACCTAGACATCGTTACAAAAAAATTACTCAGGCAAAAAAAAAACGAAGAAAAAGACCATTTGTGCCTTACGGATGAGTGGTTTGTTATCCTGAAAGGATGTAAATGTTTTATCATAGGATAACAGCTTCAACACTGCTTACTTTGTAAAATATGATGAATGGAATGTCATGTGAGAGTGTATCCAGCAAGTAGACTGGAAGGGAAGTATTACAGCGCTACAGAAATGCTCCAAACACTTCCAGTAATACAGTAATCTTGAATGCCACTAAATAAGGCTAACACTGGTGACCAAAATACATTGGACACAGTATTCACAGTCTTCTTTGCTTACTGGTCATCGTGAAAATGAGTGAAATTATACTTTTGAAAGGGAGCTGACAAGAATGACAATGTAATTAAGATTATGCTTATTGACTATATTTTATTTTTATTACAGGTCCAAATTTCACAATGCTGGCATGCCATCTCTGAAAGGTTCCAGATTCTGTTCCAATCTTTACAGGGCTAAGCACACCTAAAAGCCATGCCAGCAAAATGCCTCACACACAATTATACCGCAACTGGCTTATTTGCACTTGGTTACTGATTAAGGACTAAGACAAAATCATGTAATATAAGTATGTAAAAAATGAGAGTCAAGGAATTAAGCGGTTTTACATATATTGGCAATAAAATTGGATAAATACAAACTCATATATGAAACAATACTGCATGACATACTACAAATCCAAACTTTTGTAAGTGTGTGTGTGTGTGTGTGTGTATCTATCTATCTATCTATCTATCTATCTATCTATCTTATATATATATAGGTGTGTGTGTGAGGGCACTTAGTGGTTAGCAAGGTCACCTCACACTGGCAGAGTCTGGGTTCGATTCCCGTCTTGGTCATGTGTGTGTGTGGAGTTTGCATGTTCTCCCTGTGCCTCAGGGGGGTTTTCTCCGGGTTCTCTGGTTTCCCCAATCCAAAAACATGCATAGTAGGTTGATTGGCACCATGGAAAATAGTCCCTAGTGTATGAATGCGTGTGTGATTGTGAATGTGTGCGTGCCCTGCGAGGTGTTGGCATTCCATCCAGGGTGTATCCTGCCTTAATCCCCATAGACGCCTGAGATAGGCACACACACACACACACACACACACACACACATATATTCAGGCTAACGCATTAACACAAGTTCACTTTAAAGGCACTTATTTCTGTTGGTGAATGAACAAGACGTGGAGAACAAAGACTTCTCTGGGCATTTTTAGGTCTGAACATATAAAAAACCCAAAATAATAAAGAAACTTAAGTCCGTGGCCTTCCCAGATAATTTCAGTATTGACCTTTCCTCAGACGAACGTCCTCAATGAAATATTTCTTTCTCTGCACGGTGAAATCTGATGTACACCACAAGCTAAGCAATACCATTAATATTAGACGATTCATCACCAACCAAAGCTCTATGAGGTGCAGTTTGAATAGCAGCATCAAGTTGTGACTTCACATCATGTGCTAATATTTCAGCTCTTCTTGTAGCTGTTGTAGCTGAAAGAGGTCTTTGTTTAATTTTTATGTTCTTTCCTTTCCATGTAAAAGTGTTTCAGACGCAGCCTCCATGCAATTACTATTTCCACATCTGTAAAGGGCTGTTTTCCTCAAATCCACTGGATTCTCAGTGAACACAGTGAACACACATCGCTTGTACTTGGCTTTGAGCCCATTTATTTTCAGTGCCCTTACTTCAGACTGCTCAGGGTAAGTTTCTGTCTATGTTTAGTTTCGTAATGATCTTTAATGTTTTGACAGCCACAACAGACTCCGATCAAATGAAACATCTCGAAAATTAGTTTTTCCGCTTCAACTTTCTTTAATTTTAAGAACGCTATTGTTTTTCTCTTACTGAAAGTTTCATCTGCGCATCGCAATCTGCTGTCTTTACTGCATGCACAACTGAGCAACTGTGAGCAGAGTCATTGTAGCAGTGACCTATAGCACCAAAGGACCCAAACAGCTGTACTGAGCTGATCTTGATATAAATTTAAATTTTATTACAAAATAACGTTTGGTATATATTTATTTCATTATGTGAAAAACTTTTTTTTTGGACACATCTTGCGGTCCGGATTCAGACATGAGTCCTCCAGTTGTTTAACCCCCGAGTTAGGGGGTTCTATAAAGGCAGAAGTTGTACTGGTCTGGATTGCATTTTAGAAATATCACTTGATTCATTTCATCCCTAGTGTCTAATCTGAGGCAGAAAAAAACTTTCGGACATGTTCTAACGCTTCTATTGCTCAGACCACAAGGAGGCCGAGTCAGTAAGAAAATGAAGCATAAACAGAATAGTGAGAGAGATTTTGTGGGGAAACCTACAGATTAGGATACAGATTGAGGCTCTGGCCGGGAATTTCATATAGTACCATAAAATGAGAATATAGGAGTCTCACAAAGAAATATTACTAAAGTCATCAAAGGTCTTTCCCTCTTGACCAGGGGTGGCCAACTAGTAGGAGGCTAAGAGCCCTTTTTTTCTGTGTTACTGCAAAGAGCCACATCATACACATGGGTACACATGAACATCATCCCATTCCCATTGACGCATGTTATGTGAAAGCTCCTAAAGAGCCGCATGAAACTAGTTAAAGAGCCGCATGAGGCTCGGGAGCCACGGGTTGTCCATGCCTGCTCTAGACCTACACCTTTCTTCAAAATAAACTTCACATTTCATAGTCCCAATGTAAAATCATTCAACAGCCACTCTTTACTCATTTTTGTGCACCCAACAACTTTATCATATACCATATCCCACAAAGTTATTAATAAAATGGGTCTCACAATAGTTTCGTCAGCACACATGTCTATATTCTCTGTGCTAAAATATCATTACAATGCATGTACGCAAATCATACTGAATGTTTTTCTCTGGACTCGCGCATCTTATGTTACCAGGTCTTCTTAACCAATCAGAAACAGTTTTAGCTCGATGTGGACGCGGGGGACGTGGCCGAGTGGTGGTTTGTGAATGGGGGGCGGGCCAGGGGAGACAAGTGCTTAAGAATCACACACCTGTTGGCACTTTTCAGGTTTTTGCTCTTGCAGTGAGCGGGAAAAGCGTAAGAGGAGACGAGAAAGACGCTTAGGGAAAGAGAGACTGTGTATGACTTTGTGTGTGCATATATACACATTGTCATAAGCAAAGTGAAAAAAAGACCTAACTAGACTGGTTCTTCCTTCCCGACGAACCATTCGCTCTCCTCTCACACTGTCCAGAGCTTATATTCTTGTCTGTTTTTCTGCATAAAATTAGAAAATTGCGTGTGCTTTTTCTGTGATCAGGAAAGACACCATGGGTATCGTAGATTGTACAGGAGATATCTAATAGACCTACAAAAAAAAATTTGGTTTGGTCTATGATAAAATCTATCGAACATGAAATATCATTAGTAGAGTGCTGAGTTCATGTTACACCGTTTAGCACCATTGGGCACTTGGGTACTGCATCACGGCATATGGAGTCTCTAATGTGCCATCTGTTTGTCAGGACTTGATGAAACATTTTGTGTAACATGATTTTTTTTTTGGTGGTGTTCTAATTTTACTTCCCCCTCTCTTGAAAGTCATGTGAGCATGCTGATCATACTACTGGAAAACAGAACTCCGACATGTTTATTTTGATACAGGCAAGCATGTAGCTTGTCACGGTGTGAATGATTATAAGACCCGATAAGATCTTTTGCAACTGGATGTGTATTCAATCTGCTATTAGAATCGATGGCTTTAAAGAAACAGTCATGCATAACCACAAACAACACACCTGACCATTGTGCCTAATGTTTTATAAGCTTTAACCATGTTTTTTGTTAGATTTTAGGAAGTACAAACTGGCAGTAAACACAGCAGGAGATCAAAGTGATGCCACAAAGTGATGAGGCATGAAATAAAAAAAATAAAATAAATAATAAGTATGGGCAAAAGCATGAAATGCTAGAAGTTAGTCAAACGAACTTAAGTTGTTGCACAAAAGCTGTCACCCAAGAGACTTAGTTTCACAACACATAGTAATGTCAACATAAATTCCAGTTGCACAAAAACACTCAACCTACAGTGCATGTTTTTGGACAGGAGGAGAAACCGGAGAAACCGGAGAAAAAACCCCTGAGGCACGGGGGGGTACATGCAAACTCCACACACACATGGCGGAGACTCGAACCCGTAACCCTGGAGGTGTGACGCGAACGTCCTAACCGTCCATATATAATTTATGTAATTTATAGAACTTGGGACAATGGTGAAGTGAGTCGTGTGCTCTTGAAATTTAATAACTGATAACGAATGACCATATTCAAAATGTAAGTAGTGTATCACTTTTCAATTACTTTATATAAGTAAAGCAACTGATTACATTTGATTACTTTATGATTACTTTCTTTTGTCCTCTAGGTGGCACTTATTGGAATGAACATTCTAAGGAAAAATCATCAGAAAAAATAGGTTATATAAAAAATAATAGGGGAACGATGGTTTAGTGGTCAGCACGTTCGCCTCACACCGCCAGGGTCCGGTTCGATTCCAGTCTCGGCCATGTGTGTGTGGAGTTTGCATGTTCTCCCCGTGCCTTGGGGGTTTTTTCTCTGGGTTCTCCGGTTTCCCCCGGTCCAAAAACATACACGGTAGGTTGATTGGCACCTTGGAAAATTGTCCCTAGTGTATGAATGTGTGTGTGTGAATGTGAGTGTGTGTCCCCTGCGATGGGTTGGCATTCCATCCAGGGTGTTTCCTGCCTTAATGCCCATACACACCTGAGATAGGCACAGGCTCCCCGTGACCCGAGGTACATTTTTTTTTTTTGTTAACGCATTACTGTTACTTTTATTTTTCACCCAACACTGGTGATGATCAATAGCACTGCAATATTAGCCAGGTCAAGATTAATTAATTAATATATGTCAATTAATATATGTCAATATACGTGGCTGGCTAATCCTGGCCTGCTGCATTGACAGAGGTAGAGTTGAACAGGTGTACATGAATTAATGCATATTTTTCAGAACTGATCAGTACTTTCACACAGGAATAAAGATAATGTGTACAATAAAACAATATAAGGTAGTTTTTTTCTTTTTATTAAAGTTAGTGACTTTGTTTCAGCAATCCAAACTGCATTCCTCTCATGACTCCAGTTTTGGTTCATTAGAACTAAGGCCCAAAAGTATTCTTGAACGAACAACAAGCTCCATTACTAATGTAGATAGTTTGCTAAATTGTAGAAGGACTTGCGTGACCTGAACAGATTTATGTTGACATCACCATATGTTCTGAAACTAGTGTAACTCTCTTGAGTGATAGCCATTCTGCAACATATGTCTGACACTGGACCCACAAATTAAGAAACCTTTCCTTCCACAAACAATACTATGGTAGCTTGGGTGTTTAACATAACATTATTAACAGATCCTGGTTTTTTGTTTGCTAGGAATGGCAAATTGAGTTGTTCAGAAAGCTGTATGAACTCAGCTGCATAATGGGCATGGTAGTTCAAAACAGTTTGCTAGAATTTAACAGCAGAGTACAGATATAAATCTAGAGCAGTGTGGAAATTCATTCATTCATCATTCATCGTCCACCGCTTTATCTAACGTGTCTCTTGGGTCACGGGAAGCCTGTGCCTCAGGCATCTTCGGGCATCAAGACATGGAATTCCAACCCCTCACAGGGGGCACACACACTCACATTCACACTAGGGACAATTTTCTATTCAACAATCAACATGTTTTCCCGGGGAAACCCAGAGAACCCGGAGAAAATCCCCCTGAGGCACGGGGAGAACATGCAAACTCCACATGCACATGACATGGAATCGAACCCCCAACCCTGGAGGTGTGAGGCGAACGTGCTAACAGCTAAAGCCACCGTGCTCGTTAGTGTGGCGATTCAAGTAACAAATCTACTAACAGTGGATAATTACAATGTGTTTATTAACAGTACAGTTTACGGGTGTATTGTAATCCTTTAAGGAAAAGATTATTTCATGATTTAACCAAGTCTTAAAATGGTTTTGGAGCCACTGTTGATTGAGACACCAAGACAGCCTTTGATATGAAGTACCAACTAAACCAGAAATTCCGAAAACAGTGGTGAACAACACAACTTGCACAACTTATGACTCTTATTAGATAGGAATTTACACAGAAGTCACAATTTTTCAGGAACCGCACCCACCAAAAAAAAAACAAGATAATTATGAATCTCTTACTGGTAACAGGAAAAATGTTTTTTTTTTCAGAGAAGTTTCTAGAAACAATGCAAGACTCATATTTTGAAGAGGAACAGGTAAGACAATGCTACAGAAGTAGCCAAAAAAAATACAATTTCTGCTACTAGTGCTCCTACTGAACATGTCCATTGATACACATGTATATATTTGAATATGTTCTTAGTTAAATGTAAAGTGCATTATTATATTGTATTATTATTATTATTATTATTATTATTATTATTATTATTATTATTATTATTATTATTATTACTTATATAGAAACAAAAATCCATTCACCATTACTGTATGTTGTTGAACATGTTGTTGTTGAAGGACTGCGGAATTTGCCCTCTGTAAAACAATAGATGATTGTTAAAGTTTATGAACACTTTATGTTTCGGCACAAAAAATGAGATGCAGCCGATCATCTCAGATGCAATACGGAGTGGAACTTGTGAGTGAGCGAGCATCAAGATGATCAGTTTTACCAGATTATCAATCTGGTAATAATGAATGGGATTCATTGAAAGTCAGCTGTAGTTGTAAGTAAAGGATAAGGAGAGTTTAACTCAGAACCTCAGAATATACTACATTTTTTAGTGTTAAATATCACAAATCCTTGCACCAAATATTATGAATACACACCATTCAAGTCACCAAAATTACAGATCTAAATAACAACACTGTTATTCACATTACTAGCAGCAGCAGTCGTTTTTGCTTTAAGTAAAATTAATAGAAGTCTATTTAGGGGAATTTGGTGTTATAATTAAAAATACAGAATATTTCTTTATAATAGTGTCTATTCTATTTCTTGCTGGAAAAAAATATACATTGTTATAAACTATAGTTTGTGTACATATTTACACAAATCCATCTGAGTGCTTACACCACCTGTAGATGTGAGGCTTAGGGGGAACAGATGTACACTGGTCTTCTTATGACTTAATCGTATTGTGTGTCAGTGGCCAGTCTTAACACAATACAAATTGCAAAACATGCACTCTTATGTTACAACAACAACAACAACAAAAGCAACAACAATAATAATAATAATAATAATAATAATAATAATAATAAAATATCTACAGAGACAGCAGGGAAAGGAGAAGAAGGAGGGAGGTAAAGGTGGGTACTTTAATTGTTGGTACTATGACTGGTAAACAAGAGAGATAGCTGATATGATGGAGCGGAGAAAGGTGTTGTGTGTTCAGGAGACCAAGTGGAAAGGGAGTAAGGCCAGGAATGTTGGACGTGGGTTTACATTGTTCTAACATGGTGTGGATGGAAGGAAAAGTGGTGTCGGTATAATCCTGAAGGAGGAATACAGTAAGATTGTAGTAGAGGTAAATAGAGTTACTGTAATGATAAATATCATTAGTGGTTATGCTCCACAAGTATGGACTGAGACGGAGGAGAAGGAATGAAAAGGAGTGTACGTAAGAATTAAAGATTGGTGATTTGAGCAGACTTCAATGGCCATGTTGGTGAAGGTGATGAGATGCTAGGCATAGGACAGGCGGTGATTGTTTTTTTCGGTGATTGAAATGGAAGTAGTGAACACATTTAAAGAATAAAGAGGTGCATAGGGTGATGTAGAAGAGTAGAGGAAGGTACACACAGGTAGGTCTTTTTTCCCTTTCCACATGACACACAGAGTACCTTCCTAGCTGTCTCCCTAGCACTACTGCAGGAGCTGCCCAATTATTCAACATCTCTTCATGGTGGAAACTGAAGGAGGAAGGCTGTAGTGTGAGATTCAGGGAAAGGTCAGACAGGCACGAATGTTGGAAGAAATGTTAAATGATACTAGGAAGGTGTCATCTGGAAAAGGGGGGAAAAAGTTGTGTGGAGAGGATAAGGAAGTACAGGATAGCCAAACAGCATTGATGGAAAAAAAAGCTCTTTTCTGAAGGAAAGAGTGAAAGTTTATAGGACAAGGAGTGAAACAACTGTCAAAAAATAGCAAGAGCTGGAGGTGGAAGAGTTGAACATGTTGAAGGGTGGAAAGGATTAGAAATGAATTTATTAGCATGAAAGTAGGATGCTTTGGTGAGGGAGTGAGGGAAGCTAGATTGAGATGGTTTGGTTTACGATCAAGATGGAATTTTCCTCACAAATCCCCCAAATGCTTCTAGTATGTGTGTATATACAAGGTGAATACAAGGTGTATACACCCATGCAAGGTGAATTAGGATACTATCTAAAGAAGCCCAGATTGGAATATCAAAGGATATAAATATAAATAATGATTCATAATCACAATAGCAATATTGTATGCTGATCTCAATTCGATTTAAGGTGAATCTGAGATCTCTGTATACCCCACCTTTTTCTAGTGTAATTAACGTTCAGTCAGTGGACAGTACTGCATGCTGTACTGTACCTAACATAGGCAGGTTCTCCTGCACTGTCTGATGCACATGTCTGCTCATATTCCGGCACGTGCGTGTGTTGATTTTAATTCTGCATTTTCAAAGGTTGTCTTGTTATTTTTTTTTAATGAAAGCTTGTATTAACCCTGAACAGACAGGCGTTTAAAGTGTGCCTTGGAGGACAGGACTTGGTCACCTCCTTCTCCTGCTGTACTTATACTAGAGAACGCGCATGCATGCTGTCAACGCCACGGTTCTAAGCCAATCCATTGTTCCCGTTAGAATAAACCAGGCTCAGAATAAAGCCCGCAAGAACACAGCCCACATCCATAAAGACTATTTCAGATCGGATAATCTGCTGCATCTTGTTCGGTCTAAGCTAGCGTGCTAAGCATCCAGACCTGTCGGCTGTATCACCAAACAGAAGTGATGCTTAGACGAGCTTCTCTTACTCTGCCATTTCACATCGCTCCGTTTACTGACCGTATTGCAATTGTTTTGTTTACGTATAAGTCTTATACGGGAAATAAAAAGAACGTTATAAGACACTTACATTTTGGCAAATTTCCAGAGACGCCTCTAAAACGAGTTGTTCAGTTCTTATCTCTCCACGTTCACGCGTGTCAAGTGCGCCTTCGCCTGGAGTGAGCCGCTCCAATATACGCTTATGACGTCGTCCGACGGAAGCCCCGCCCTCCGTGGTGCCACTGTGTGTTTCAACCAACCATGTGTCAGTACAGACCTGCTGCTGCTGTATTAGAAATAAATAAATAAATAAATAGATGAAAATAAATAAATACAAAAAAAAGAAATATATAAATATATATATATATATATATATATATATATATATATATATATATATATATATATACTGCGATGGGGTTGGCATTCCGTCCAGGGTGTATCCTGCCTTAATGCCCATAGACGCCTGAGATAGGCACAGACTCCCCGTGACCCGAGGGAAGATCGGATAAAGCGGTAGGTTAAAGATGAGAATGATATGATATATATATATATATATATATATATATATATATATATATATATATATATGTGTGTGTGTGTGTATATATATATATATATATATATATATATATATATATATATATAGATATATATATATAGTGTTGGGAAGGTTACTTTGGAAAGTACTAGTGTTATCGGTGTTAGGCGGTGGTCGTTGGAATTTGTAATCTTCAACATTTTCTGAAGCAACTGTTATTACATTTTGTGTGTGTGTGTGTGTGTGTGTGTGTGTGTGTGTGTGTGTGTGTGTGTGTGTGTGTGTGTGTGTGTGTAAAACACTGATGCTTGCCAACAAAGCCAAAATGGATCGGCACCTTCATACCTCAGAAAGCTCATCACCTCCCGTTCTGCACCTCGCTGTCCTGAGAGCGTAGTCTAGCACTGCTCGCCTGGTTCTATTCTGTTCTGGCACCTTCTCTCAGGTAAAATGTAAGATCAGCTCAATGCTCTTCTCTGTTCTGGCACTGAGGTTGTGGAATAACTTCCCCTATGTCCGAACAACAGTCCGAACACAGAGACACTGACACTGACCTTCAAACGACGATTGAAGACCTGTCTCTTCCAACAGCACCTATCCTAACACTTCTTTCCTATGTCACTAAAAAAAACACACATCAACTGTCTATGCAGGAAACCATAAAAAAAACACCTATTATGTACCTTAACTGTGTCTATGCTTATCAACCATACCTGTTTTATTCAACTAAAGAATATTTGTACGTCGCCCTGGATAAGGGCATCTGCTCAAAACTGTAAATATAAATGTGTGTGTGTGGGTGGCTTTTTTCCTTAATTGTTAAATTTTTCTTTTTTCCTTAATTGTTAAATTTTTCATGAAAGGCATTTCCGGTAGGGAGAAAAAAAGAAATGGTATAAAGTGCCTGTCAAAAGTTCAGAAATAAATTAAGGTCAAACTAATATAAAATAAATTAAAGTCCAAAAAATAAGAAGTCTAAAGTAAAAAAAAAAAAAACATTAAATTAAGTATGATTTACAGATCATACTGGAATTCAATTTAAAATCAATTAATTTATAAGCTCATTCCAGTATACTATATATCAGAATCAGAATCAGAATCAGATAGAGCTTTATTGCCATTTGGTTTGCACTTACATGGAATTTGTTTTGGATGGAATGCCAACCCATCGCAGGGCACCCACACACACTCAAACACACACACACATTCATACACATAGGGACAATTTTCCAAGGTGCCAATCAACCTACCGTGCATGTTTTTGGACCGGGAGGAGGAAACCGGAGAACCCGGAGAAAAACCCCCTGAGGCACGGGGAGAACATGCAAACTCCACACACACATGGCCGAGACGGGAATCGAACCCGGATCCTGGGGTGTGAGGCGAACGTGCTAACCACTACGCCACCGTGCCCCAATGTATATATTAAGATATTATATAAGTGTTGAATGATATCTTCAGCTATAACTATATCTTTAGTGGCTATATTTATATTGTGGACCAGCTGTTTAACACTCAGTGGGAGGAGTTATATTAGTTAGTTGCCCGGAGCCAGAAACAGAAATGATCTTCTATGCCGCTCTGTGTACACAGTGCATACCACTCCCATAGACCAGCGTTTGATGTAGTGGCTGGGTGGAGCTGCTCAAGATGGAATGTACTTTGGACAGCATCCTTCTTTCAGACTATATCATTACAGAGTTCAGCTCCTCCCCAACAACATCGCTGGCCTTTTGGATCAGTCTGTTTGTTTCCTGCTTCACTAGCATTCCATAGTATTTTATCATACTTTTTTTAAGTGTACTTTAAAACTATTTTTGTACTTTTTTTAAGTATACGTTTAAGTATACAAGTATATATTTAAGTATATATATATATATATATATATATATATATATATATATATATATATATATATATATATATATATATATATAGTATATAAGTGTACTTATTTAAGTATACATATTCATAGTAATACAACAGTCATAAGAACACAACTTCATCGTAGTTTTCGCCTATTATTTGTAAGTTAATTTGAAATGTATCACAGTTTAAATTTATATTATATACAATTATTGAGTGAATTGAATTTTTGAGTGATTCGGCTCCGGACTTATCCGCCTTCGGGATGTAGGAGGGCTGCGCAAAGGCGGCGCAGCCCAGCGCGGTTGGATGAGGAGGTGGGGGTGGTGTGTGTGTGTGTGTGTGTGTGTGTGTGGGTGTGTGTGTGTGTGTGTGTGTTTGTGGGGAAGGGGGGGGGGGGGGCGTCCTTAACTAGACAAAGCGGGAGATCATACCGGTGTGGCAGATCCGTACCGTCTTCAACCGCAGCTATCATAACAGGCCGAGTGAGCTGGAGAACCTCGATTACGGGCGGACTGGCTTCTAAATCCTAACCCTTTCGCTACAGGCTAGACGCAGATGGAGAATGCCCGCCAGGCCTTGCGACAGGAAAGAGTCTGATCCATCCCTACATGCAGATGGAGATCGGAGAAAGAAGCAGCACGTCTAATCGGGATCGGATGTAGCGGATTGAGTCGAGGGATCTCCCTGCTCCTTTCCCGCCCCTCTCCCGCTCCAGCCACCTACAGTACACCCCATTCCCATGGATATTTTTACTTTCAGTTTCACTCCGGTAAATACCTCCCCCCCTTTCGAGTGCTCAGTCGAGCGACTTTATACGTACTTTCATCATTAAAAAATCAATTCAAAAAGGAATTAAAAGTTCATCAAATATGACAGCAAGTATAGTGTCTTTAAAGTATAGTTAAAGTGCACTGCTCAGTGATTGACAAGCAGTCGGTGCAAACTAAAATGCAAACTTTAATGTTTGTAATACACTTAATTGTGAATCAAAAGAATTAAAGAATCTATTAAAGATTTTTGGTCATCACACTTGGTCATCAAGTTGAAAAAATCAATACCAAAAAACAGGTGCACTGCTTTAAAGCACTATTAATGATTAAATCACATATAGTGGTTTAAAATGTATGTAAAAGTAAAATTAATATCTTAATTAATATCATGGCTTGTATGATATTACAAAATCACATATATGGACATTTTTGGAATGGTAATTTATAGTTCTACCGAGAGACTGAGGAGGAGCTTCTACCCGCAGGCAATACGGTCTTTTATCAGTACACCACACAGTACTGATCCATTTTGCACATCTACACAAGTTTCTGCACTCACTCTGGACATTCGCCATACTATTAGTCACTGCACACTCATGGACATAATGCACACAAGACACTTAAATACGCACACAAGCCACTTTAAATATGTCACTTTACTGCATAGTTTACTACACACCTGGACATTCCGTTCTCTTATGTTTACTCACCTTCCACAATTATATATTTTCTATTTGTACAGCTAGATTTTTTTATATTTTTCTTATATCTTTCCTATATCTTCCTATAAGTGTATATTTTGTATTTTGTATTATACAGATATTTTATATTTTATTTGTTCTTCTTAGTTAAATTTACTTATATATATTCTCTCAAATTTACTTCTGTTTTAATATTTATTTACTATAGATATTCTTTCTCAGTTAAGTAACTTTTTTATATTTTTATTTTATATTATTCCTATTAATAGTCTTGTTTTTAAGGTCAGGGCAGTTGCCTAAGCATTTCACTGCATGTCGTACTGTGTATGACTGTGTATGTGACAAATAAAATGTAAATTTTAATTTGATTTGCTAATCACCTAATAAACCTGACATGTCTTATGATCTTAATAATTTGATATACAGCCTATGCTGTAAACAATAATAATTACAGAGAATTTTCCTTTGACTGCCTGATAAACAAATGATTTTTTCCTTACATAAGGTATTAGAAATGTTGTCCCTCTATGTGGCCTCTGACATGTAGTGTAAAAATGTGTTTTTGCACATCTTTACACTTAGTACGTGTTGGATCACACACTACCACTGCGTCCTCGCTCTCATTGCAAGCCACTCCACCAAGCTGAGTAATACTTGAATTAAATTTTCTTGGACATGCCTGAATTCGAGAGTAATGTAATTGGCTCATTTCACTGTAAGTTGCTAGCTCTTGTTAAAAAGAAAACATTTTTAGTCACTGTATTGCTGTATTGATTCTAGAGAACATGTGAATATATTATATATATTTCATCTTCATATAAATTAACCTATTTAAATGAACTTAAGATAAATTTGTCGGTCCACTGTTAAAGTAACAGTTGTGTAATTGTGCAAATAATTTTGCAATGAAGAAAAACTGACACAGAGAGAGAAGTCCAGGTACTATGTGCTAGCTTGGAGCTTGGAGCTATGTTTCATAAGCTCCTCATTATTCTCCTTTGTGTTTGACTTTGAGGACCGGAAGCACTTCCTTGAATGCAACAGCATAAAAGAATCATATTCAAAACCGCTTGACAGACCACACTTGATTCGAGCGAAGACACACGGAAGAATCCTTTCAATTTATAGAAAAAAAAATCAAAAAGCCTAAGTCTAAACATTTTTAAGCTATTTGAAGGACAAATAATGTTACTGGTAACAGGTAGTAGGACAAACAATACAAACATTGCTTCGCTGTCCTGCAGTTGGACATGCTAAAAAATAAGAGTAAGTGAATGTTGGACAAGGCATTATTCTTCTGTACAACTATAATATCCACTGTACTAGAAGTTTATTTCATTCATTCAATCATTCATCTTCTACCCCTATATCCGATCTCCCTTTCACGGTGAGCCTGTGCCTATCTCAGGCGTCTATGGGCATTAAGGCAGGACACACCCTGGATGGAATGCCAACCCATCGCAGGGCACACACACTCACATTCACACACACATTCATACACTAGGGACAATTTTCCAAGGTGGGCAAATCAACCTACCATGCATGTTTTTGGACAGGGGGAAAGGAAACCGGAGAACCCGGAGAAAAAAAAAAAACCCTGAAGGCACGGGGAAAACATGCAAACTCCACATACACATGGCCATGGATTCTGGAGGTGTGAGGCGAACGTGCTAACCACTAAGCCATCGTGCCGCCTGGTATATTTCATTAGCCAGATAATACTAGCTTAAGAAGGTCCAGGACATTCCAGAAGGTTGTTTGAACAGAAGGTCAGAGAACTCTGTGCAGGAGTGCGTCCTTTGCTATTATGAAACAGAGACAGAAAAATGCTCAGCCTGCTGTTTTTACAGTGACGTTCACACTACGTGAGAATAAGGAGCTGTCTGTTCAGCACCCTTCTTACAGCGGAGCAATCAGTGCTTGGTGTGGACTAAATGCCCACTGTTCCAGTACTCATCCCCAGCTCTAAGTTAACTCTCCACAGAATTTGTACCTACAGTACATCATTACATACTGAATACATACTGAATACATCATTAAGAGGCCAGTTAAGAGGTCTTTAGGGATTCCAATTACAGATTTATTCTTAAATTGAGACCTAAAGCACTATTTGTACGTCGATCTGTCTGATAAATGCAAATCAAGATTGAGATGGTGGTTCTCTAATGATGTTACTGGTGTCTTTTTTTGCTACGTGATGGCCAATAAGTATTCAGTTCCTGGGATGGATTTCTGACCTTAGATGCCCCATCTACTGTTGATGCAAAGAATCATGGCTGAGAGTTGACAGGAAGTGCACAACCAACTAGCCAGGGTTTGTTGTTTGTTCTGGTTTTGACCTTTGCCTGTTTTTGACCCTGAGTTTTGGATTTCCCTCCTGGATTTGGTTGATTCTTGTAAATATATCACTGTAAATGGGAGCATTGGCATTAACACTTGGCAATAAACAAACATCTTGCTTCCTCAGTATATTTGTTTATTGCCAAGTGTTAATGCCAATGCTCCCATGTACAGGCAAAGGTCAAAATCAGAACAAACAACAAACTCCCAAAAGCAACCCAAAAACCTCTCCAAAACAACCCTCCTCCATTGGTTCCTTTCCACTTCCTTAAGTAGGGGAACTTATGTCATAATGTCATTTCCAGGGATGACATGATCATGTGGTGGCAAAGGCAGGCCTCAAATTCGGGAGTGGAATCTGCACCCAAAACCTCATACAATACAACCTGCAGAACTGTGGGTTGTAACACAAGGCTTCTTTTCATGCTTTTTCTCCAGAATTCGCCGTTATCCACTTTCCTTACAGTCTCCAGGGAATACTCCAGTGCCTTAACAATTTTATTTTTGGTGGAGTTGTTGGATTCAGGCAGGAAGCTGGTTAGAGTTCTCACTCCTTTTACTGGTTGATTTTATATTGATAGTCCTATTCTTTGCCATTAATTAAATGGAAAATTGTGCTGCTTTAATCAGGACCCAGTTTTTCAAATCGAGTTCTTAGCAGTCATTATCTTTTTTTTTCTCTCCAGCCTGCCACTCTACCCTGTGCCTTGCTCACTCTCCAAAATAGCTGTTGTTCATTCAGCAGTCTCTAATTAGTCATACAAGAAGTGTGAACTTCTTTGAGCATGGAAGCACAGCATGAAATAAACTTGCATATTACGAAGTCTTTAGTCTTGCAGGTGATGTGAACATGTCCATAGTGTCACATGAATTTACCACCACCAACAAAAAAAAAATCTAACATGTAAAAAAAATTAGGTTATTTTACAAAAAGACACTCATGAACAATAATAAATCACAGCAATTCTTATCAGAAAGCCTTTCGGAAGCGTTGCGTTTTCCCACTCTCCGTCATGGAATGATGGATGCTCTAGATGTTTTATTACGTATCTTTAGTGCTTGCCTGTTAAAAGAGGAGAATCCAGCTAAATTAAATTGGGACTTGTGATATAAATCTTCACACCTGATCAAATATGATGACTAGCATTTTCTGCAAATACATCAACTAATGTGATGATATTTCCAAAGAAAGCACAAAACGCAGAAGGGAAAACGTATGTCCCTGGTTGCTCATGAGGTTCATTACAGTTTAACTCGCCATATATTTTTTTAAAAGTGTCTGTAGTAAGTTTTAAGCTGTATGAAAATCTGTATGTATGAAAATTTACACCTCAACTGAGTTGTGGAGTGTTAGTAGAGCCAGCCCAATTGGAGACATTATGCATTTCTAAATTGTTTACAATTAATACACTTTTTCACAGGTAGTCTCAAGTCAAGGCATAGAAACAAGAGAATTACCTCAGGAAACTTCAAATTGTGTTCGCAAAGGGTCTGGGAATTTATTCCCATGTGATATTTCAGTTTTTGTAATTCCTACTTTTCTACTCATGTCTATTTTTACTGTATATGGAAGAATGGGAGAAGTGAAAAGTCACTGCTGTAATGGCCAGCAATAGTGTAATCAAAGAATAAATCAGTCAGTAAATATGTAAACAAACCAATGTCAGAGTGCTACCTAATGATTATCTTCAAGGTAATTAAAATGTTCTCAGAACGATCAGAAAGTAAACTTTCATATTATAGAAAATGCCTTAAAGATGATTGACTAATATTTCTTAGCTCACAGCTCACATTAGGGAGCGATGCCATATGAATTTACACCTAAGGGCTCAAGCAGTTAGAGATGAATCACAAACATTGTATTCTCAAGCAAACAAAATAAATAGCTTCATTGTTATTTTGTTAGTGTACAGGTCATATAGTGAACGAGAAAATAACAATTCTAAGGAAACACAGTGGTACGTGGAATAATACACAATTGCATGAAAGTACACAGGATTAAATGAGACTAAACTGACCACACAAAGTGCAACTAGAAAGAAATGCAACATAATAGTTGCAAAAGACAGAGTTACAGAACCAGAGGCACAGTGAGTAACACCAACCAGTACACATAGATTGTGTGAAGATTGTCCATATAATAATAAATACTGTTAATGTAATCATAACATGCCGGTTAGTGACATTTCAGTAACCACAGAATAAACAGGAATGTGCAAATTTGCAAGTGACATGGCATTTACTGCATGTATGTGTGTGTGTGTGTGTGTGTGTGTGTGTGTGTGTGTGTGTGTGTGTGTGTGTGTGTTTGTGTGTGTGTGTCAGTCTATTCTCTGTGTTTTTGGCAGTTTGATGGTTTGAGGGAAGTGACTGTTACACAGTGTTTCCTGTGAGGGCGAGAATACTGTAGTACCTTTTGCAGATTGCAGAAGGGTGAAGAGTGTGTGTAAGTGGTGAGTGGGGGTCGTTCACAATGCTGCCAATGCTTCCAGATACAGCATATGCTGTTAATCTCCATGTTGGGGGGGAAGTGAGACCCCGAGGATTTTCTCAGCAGTCTTCATTATATTCTACAGGATTTTGGTGATCAGCACAGTTTCCAAATCAGACAATGAAATAGTTGCTCAGGATCACCCATAATAACAACAGTTTCATCTGTATTGTCCACAGTCAGGGGTTAGCACATTTGCCTCACATCTTCAGGGTTGGGAGTTCGATTCCCGTCTCCGCCATGTTTTGTGTGGTTTGCATGTTCTCCACGTGCATGCTCTCCACGTTCAAAAACATGCACGGTTGGAAAATTGTTCCTAGAGTGGGAAGGTGAGTGTGTGTGCGCCCTGTGATTGGTTCCATACAGGATGTATCCTGCCTTGATGCCTGAGATAGGCACAGATTCCCAAGAAACGATCGGATAAAGCGGTAGAAGATGAATGAATGAATGTCCACATTCATCACATTGTGCTGTTTAAGATTTACACTAAAGTGCATTTTAGTAAGAACGTCTAAATGTGCACATTCTTTGCACAATCTAGCTGGTATGTTGCCTGGTCATTCATTCATTCATCTTCTACCGCTTTATCCGATCTTCCCTCGGGTCACTAGGAGTCTGTGCCTATCTCAGGCGTCTATGGGCATTAAGGCAGGATACACCCAGGATGGAATGCCAACCCATTGCATGGCGCACACACACACTCACATTCACACAAACTATGTTGCCTGGTCCATCGATTAAAATGTATATTATATATATTAGTTAGTTATAATTTTAACCAAAATTAGCTAGCTGTTGGTGACTGGCAAGAAAAAAACAACCTGAGATGGCATGAATAAATCTTGAGGGGAACCAGATTCACCTGGGTGGCACTGAAACCTTCTGTGTTTTGACTCTGCGCAGATGTTTTGGGGAGTGGTGGTCTTACTCATTGCAATTATTAATCTGCTCTTCAAACTGGTGATGTCATTTTGTGGTTGCTGGCGGCCCGCATGCTTGTGCTTGTTCCCACAGTGCTTTTCGATTCTTTGGGTGCATATATTTTGTCTTTGTGGCCAGTTTCAACAGTTGGTTTCCCTAATGAATTTAAATCTCAGATATTAAGAGTTCTAACTAGGGTTGGGTAACATTTAAATTTGATCCCGCTTTACCAGCTTCGATTCCAAATGTGGAAACAACCGCAGATGCTTAGTCATGTTGGTCGTGACACCTTGATTGGAACATTTTAGTTTGTTATAATAATTACACTTAGCTTTGTCTTCGGTTTTTACAAAGTGCAGCCACACTTTTGAGCGCTTCCCGGCGGTCTATCTTGAAAACTGATGTTTTGATTACCACAAAGGTCCTGACAGAGAGAAGGTCATGGCAGATTGCCAGGTGAAAACAAATCAATGTTCACTCAATAAGAGGAATCGAAATTTTCATTTTTTTAACAAGTATCCGATTCCAGAATCGATTTTCGATACCCAACAGTAGTTCTAACCACTCCAGGGTAAATCCAGGAAGCATAGAAATTGGCTGACACAAAGTTTTGGTAATAAATAATAATTATTGACAAAGTTTTTTAAAACAGAAAGCTGTTTATTTAGCTATAAAGAGGGAAATGTGGAGTTTTCAGGGAGTTTTTCCTTGCCACCGTCGCTTCGGCTTGCTCAACAAGAAACAATTAGGGCCAAACTGATTTTCACTTTTCAAACAAGAGTATCTTGTACAGCTGCTTTGAGACGATGACACATTGTAAAAAGTGCTTTATAAATAAAACTGAATTGAAATGAATTGAATTGAAATGGACAATTACATTTTAATGAAATAATGAATACAATTATACACATTAAAGTACTTTCAAAACTCTGGAAAATGAATTACAATTACAATGTAATTACAATGCTAATGTTATTAATTAAAAATTGATTTTGAATGTTTGAATCTTGGGTTCGATTAAAATATTCCAGTTCAAATATGTCTATAAGTTTCACATTTTTGCATATTGTGCATAAATTTACTGTTTGACTCAGTAAATCAAGCATTCCCATGTGAGCCTTGCTAATGCGACTCTGGTTCACCTAAACAAAAAAAAGAAGAAACAATCATGCAGTAGCAATATGTTGCCAGTAGATGGTAGGATTTCCTTATTTATTCGCATAAAGCGTTTCCATCATCTCACTTGAGTCACCGCTAGTAAATGTCTACAGCAGGGGTCACCAACGTGGTGCCCGTGGGCACCAGGTAGCCCCCAAGGAGCACATGAGTAGCTCTCAGGCTTGCTAAAAAAGTACTAAATATAGATGCGTCTAATGTAAAATGTAGTTAATTCGTTGTTGATATGTCAAGTGTATTTACATAGATAAATGAGTATTTCATTAATAATAATAATAATAATAATAATACTTCAGAGGAGTTATTTCTTAGATAGCTCTCAGTTACAAAAAGGTTGGTGATCCCTGGTCTACTGTATATAATTTGTGTAAATACTAAATACTGTATATCCCTTCTTATTTCTTAGATAGGTGATTTGCTATTAGGATTGTTTTTGTAACATTGTAGAGTAGACATTGTAAATGTCTACCCTACTTTGGCTGTTAAAGATGCTGGTGTTAAAAAAAAAACAATTATTGACTAACAATTATTGTAGACATGAATCAGTCGCGTTCCATGTAGATTAAGAAATTCTAACACAAACTATCTAAATGAAAACTCTATTAGACATAGGATCTAATATTTGATGAATTAATCCAAACTGTATTTACATTATTAAAAATAGTAAAGAATTAGAAATACTTAGTAAAGAAATGCACTGAAGCAGATCTCACATGGCCTTATGTCTGCTAAAAACATATGCCGATTTCAGCAATAAAAAAATAAACAAACAAATGAATATATAAATACAATTAAATAAAATAATAATAGTAATAATAAGTAGGGACACTGTGGTTTAGTGGTTAGCACGTTCGCCTCACACCTCCAGGGTCCGGGTTCGATTCCCGTCTCGGCCATGTGTGTGTGGAGTTTGCATGTTCTCCCCGTGCCTCAGGGTTTTTTTCTCCAGGTTTCCTCCCGGTCCAAAAACATGCACTTGTTGTCTCCTAGGTAGGTTGATTGGCATTGGCACGTTGGAAAATTTGTCCCTAGTGTATGAATGTGTGTGTGAGCACCCCTGTCTATTTAAGGAAAAGAAGCCGAAGCAGTTGTGTGGCTGTATGTGTGTAAAGTGTGTGTGTCCCCCGGGCCGTGTGATTGGTTGGCATTGGTTGGCCATTCAGGGTGTATCATGCCTTAATGTTCATAGATGGATCCCCATATCCCGAGGGAAGATCGAAATTCAAAATGATATTTCAGGGCAATATAAATTTTCCCCATATAATCTTATAAAAATTAGAAATTGTAATAATGTATTTATTTCACAGACCTTTTGGATATTTTAGACACAGATTTTTCATCTTTAAACAAAACAAAACAACAATACATTTGTCAATGATGTGATATGCATAGAGAATTTCACCTCAACTGTACATTTGTGATATTTATGTTTAAATTGCAGCCTAAAATATTTTTTAGGTCACCCACACATTCCTATCTGAGTTTAGCTAGACATGTAGACACATACTTTTGGATTGTGTAATCATTGTGACTACACAATGCCATTATCTCTAAAAGGGATTTTAGAGTTTTAAAGTTCATGTTTACATATTCATTCTACGTAGAAAAGTTTCCAACAATGTTCCAACACGTATAAATCTCCAATTTATCAGTTTATCACTACATATTTTTCCTCCATCCTTATCTTCCTTGGCATAGTAATATATATGTCTAGATATTGTATATATATATATATATATATATATATACACAATACACATATACATCCACACTCGGAATGTTTTGTGTAAGGTGGGGAAAAACCTTTGGATGCATCACAGTTAACAGTTACCTCCGGCAGTCTCATTATTCTACTGCAGAGGATTATGGCTGGTGTTCAGCTGGCCTGTGGTTCTGTAATTAATTTCCCGAAAATCAGGACTTTCCAGGCGGGATACAAAATGAAGTTGTCTATGGTGTGAAAATGCCCATAAAAACAGATTGCGAAATATAAATCTCTTTAGTGGTATAGAAAACATATAACAATACAGTGTACCACTTCAACTGGGATGTCCTCTGTAAGTTCATTCTGTTTCAGAATTCAATGAACTTCTACAATTAAATGTTTTATCAGCACTTTAAACGGAGAGACTTAAACGATGATTCAGAACATGTTAGTAGATTCATTACTGTCCATATTTTTCAGAGATGCATTAACAATAATTCTTTTTCTTTTTCTTGGATATTAACATATAGACGTCTCAGAGTCGACAGTAAAAGTCTACATCCTCCTAGCTGAGATTAAACCTCTTCAATTCTAATTGTTAGTTACCTTTACATAACCTCTCTCTCTCTCTCTCTCTCTCTCTCTCTCTGTTTTATGTTTTATATCGCATTCAAAAGTTCAATGATGGTAACTTATATAAATTCCACGAGCTAATTATGCTGCATAATGCCAAATAGGTCAGCGTTATAGAGACATATAATCTTAAAAATGTGCCACCGAACGTCGCAGCATTAGATACGACTGTACAGCACTCATAGAGGAAGGCATTAAAAATGACAAATACAAGATAAAGCCCAAAAATTACACCTGTAAAGGGAAAAAATAGAGGGAGGAAGAGAACGAAAAAAAAGCCCCTCATAAAGGCATACAGGTATGTTCACTCTTAACAACAATATAAAAATAAATAAATAAATAAACACTTTCAGCTGGATCAGAAATCAACAAGAAAATGAAAAGCAGTCATGAATCAAAGTAGTGTATTTTTATTGCATGATAAAGACGACAGAGTGGAGCGGTGAAGAAATGAGCCAGAAAGAAAATTCCTGCCTGAGATAAAAGTATTGTTTAATAATGTAACCCTTGTTGTTTTGGTAGCCTGAATGACTACTGCAACTTGCCCATTGGACACCTCTTGCAAAAAAAAAATATAAATCAATAAATATATATGTGAAGCATTGTTCCAGCAAGTGATAAAAATGAACGACAGATGAAGACAGATGAGTGTAGAGCATTTTGGACCCACCACAAGAGTTAGAAACTGCAATTGATGAACTCTACATATAAGCCAACAAAATATAGACAGTCAATTTCATTAAGAAACAAGGGCAAAAAAAAAACATATTCAGAATATCATGATGCTTAACCCATTCTCACAAGACAAATTGATGACAGAGGAAGCAGATGGGAGCGGTAAAAACCAAGATACATAAGACTAATAAGGATAAAATGACAACACTGTTAACACAGTTATAACATTACAAACACTGGAAGGTACAGTGAATAAAAGCCTACAGTACGCAGTATTAAGCAGGTGGTTTTAATTGCTACGAATGACTTGTGTATCTTACTCAAACGTGAAAGCCAAGAGTATATTTGCATAGAAAATATGCATACAAGATGATTCATTTGCTTTTCAAGTAATAAAGAAATGGAAGTCAGAGAAGTCAGAACTCTAACTAAATCCTGAAATAACCGAAGGCTCATATTAGCAATGTCTTATAGCACTGGCAAACACAGGCATTGCCTTTTATAATCATGATTCTGTACAAGTAAAGGGAAGCAGGATAATGATGAAACTAAGGTATAACACTGTCAAGGTTCAGTGCTGAGGACATGTTGAAGGCACATTAGGCATGTTGATCTCTGGTGGTGTTTCCATGCCATACACTGGAAACAGTTGTGCAATGGAACTGCAAAAAAACCCAAATTAATCAGACCTCCAATACAATGCTTGACAACTAGTGTTAGGTACTTGTACTGATAATCTGTTTTCTTGGTGTTTTGTTGTTTTGCCAAACACGGTGTTGCTCATATGGCTAAATATCATTATGGACAAAATATGCAAATGAGTAGGCAGAGATACAGTAGGTAAAATATTAATACAGGAAAAGTAGAAGTGCTCCCTTGAAGCTTTCATTTGAGCAAAAAGGACTAAAGTATTCGCCTTCAAACGTACTTAAATACCCAAGTACCAGGATTTATTATGGCTATAATGTTCCTATTATCATTTTAATCACGACTCATCAACTCAGTGTCAAAATAGACCCCAAATTTATTCTTAGCACACAAATCTATTAATAAAATGACATTAATAAGTAAAACACTGACTGATATGTAATAAACTGTAGTGAGCCCAAAATGTTCTTTTCAACGACTTAAAAAAAAATCACGTTATAAGGGCCAAATAAGGGCATGTGTGTCGTGATGAATTAGGTTTGTTCCTCTCTAAATGCTCGGCTTGATGTTAAACTGACGCTCGATGGTATGTTTGGGCTGAGTAGATACCACAGAACTGATAATGAGGGTTCTGCCCTGAATGACGCCCTTGATGAAAAACACCATGTCCCAATGTATCCCCCACTGATACTTTCAGCTTTGAAAAGCTCCTCTCGGCTAACATCAGAAGCATTAAAACATTCTCAGTTCAGATGACACATTTGGATATATTTCTGAGAGCTCCATAGACACATATTTTATGCAATTAAATACATGTCATTCTGCACAATTTATCGAACGCTCAAAAAGCCACTCCTTGGCTGATTGGCATATGATACATTCAACATCTATATCCTTAGAATGTGTCTTTTAAATTTGTCTTAAAAGCTAGCTCTGGATTTTCCCCTTATTAAACCAATTCAGTAGAACCACAGAAAACCTTTATGACTTTATGACTCAATAAAAGATCAAACCAAATCAATAATTGCTATTTTATTCACAATACAACAAGACTATTTAGGTTGTAATTGTTTTGTTGCAAGATTGCAAGATACATTACAGCACAGTGAAATTCGCTCTTCGCATATCCCAGCTGGAGTCAGAAGCGCAGGGTCATCCATGATACGGAACCCCTGGAGCACAAGAGGGTTATAGGCCTTCCTCAAGGATCCAAAGGTTGCAAATTGGTGATACCAGGGCTCGAACCCCCAAACTTCCTATTAGTAGCCCAGCACCTTAAACCACTGAGCTAAACTCTCCCATGCTAAACCCTCCAACACTACATACTACGTCTATGTATAAAAGCACATACAAATATTAGCCTATTCATTAAATGCATTTAGCCTATCCTTATAAAGAGATAAGTCATAGAGCTGCATGCACACCTTTATATTTTACACATTAACTCCCATTGCTCAAGCGGTTTAGGTCCTTTTTTGTCATCCATTTTAATGCGGGTTCAGTATTAGGTGTTAGGGAACTTCTCCAGGCAGTGGGTGACATGTCTCGGTCCCGGTCCCGGTCTAAAAAGTACGTCTAACTAATATTGGTTTCTTCTGTATGGCCTTGCACTGTCACCCTACACCTTCATGAAGTGTGTAAATGTGGCTCTCCTGATGGTCCTGGGCATCCACCCACTCATATATAACGACGATTGGTTCATATTACCCTAATTGCAGTGCCTGGTGGTCCAGCATTGACATATCATTCTTGCCCACATGAAGGATTTGGAGTTAAGACTAACTGCTAAAAAAGTGTACTTTCTTCAGGACAGAATGCCACCTATCTAGTCATGGTGTGGGATTGACCATGCTGGTGCAGTTGTCTCCCGCCCGAGTCGAGTCCGTCCGTCATGGGTGGGAGAGTGAAAAGAAGGCCAGTCACTCACTGTGAAGCAGTTTCAAAGGCTGCTCTATCTTATGGCAGCCCAATTCCAAATAGCGCCACATGGCCTCCTACATATGAGACATGAGTGGTGGCTCAGAACCAGTGGGTTCTAACACAGGGGTGAACTCTATGTGCCTTAGATGTTTGGAGAAACCTGGGTTCATGTCACAGGGCCCCAAGCTGGGTTCTCCATGTTGTTATTTAACTCTAAAGATGTATGCTTCCTACATGTGCTGGGGGGGGCAGTCATAAATGGTCGCCCCACCCACTGTCACCCAGGAGTATCTCCTATGGCACAAGCCAGATCTAGAAATGCTGGCTGTGATTCTGGATCATCAAGCATTTCTTTTCAAACTTTTGGTCTGGACTGACAAAACAGCTTCATATCAGGATCTTTCTTCTTGTAGAAACTAGCACACCAGATCCTCATGTAGCCCCAATGGAAGCTGTTCTCATAAGGTCAGTGTTCATCCTGTCATGACTAAGTGAGGGAGCAGACGCCCTTTCAAAACAAGTGCAGAGGCTTCTGGAATGGAAGGCTTCAGCGAGAGGTGGTAAAGCAAGAGTCAGGGACCTTCAGGCCTCACTTGTAGAGGTAAATCCAGGCATAGCCTGTGCCTTTCTCTGCTCTAAACTGGGGTATGTCCTGAAGGTGTACTCAGCTCCATGACCTCTCATGCTTCAGGCGTTCTATCCTTCTCCCTTTCAATCCCCTGACCAGGAGAAGCTTAATCGAGTGTGTACATTGTGAGCACTGGATGCATACATCCATAAAAAAAGGGTCTCCATGGTCCAATGCCATCCCCATCTACTATGAGTTCTCTGGTCTCCACACTCCCCATGGGATCAGAACTCATGCAAGTGTAGCAGCTTCTAAGGCCTTTTCTTCTGGAGTGTTCCTTCAGGACAATTGCAACACTGTGGGAAAGTTTACCCTACTGACCTTTGACAGTTCCTTCACCCTTACCTTAGTGTCACTTCAGCCCTTTAAGCCTTTGATCAAGGCGTTGTTGACACAGATTTGTTGTCACCAGGGTCCCCTTCAGGAACCCAAGCTGTCAACTATGTGAGGGAATGAAGATTCTAGAAAGCTTCTAGAAGCTGAAGCCAGGTTGTGTCTCCTGGTAGCGACATCACCCCACTGGGGTTTAGAGCGTGGCCATGATGTGCTGTTGTTGGCACAGCGTTCGGACCCCTTGGGGAACCAGGGTTACATGTGTAAGACATCAATTCACTCCAGTTAATAATGATAAAGCTTCGTGTGACATTTTTCTAAAAACCAATACACCACATGCGGCAATTCCACAAATATAATAAAGCTTCTAAAAGTAAAACACATGACGAAGTACAGCTGAATCAAGCAGAGGAGTTCTTTAGCAGAATCGTTTCAGAGACGTGAACATTATACAGGTACAAAGTGAAGCAGAATATTGCACTGCATATGAGTATAAATATTTTAACTGGCCATTTTTATTACAATATGTTATACATTTTTAAAGCCTATATCTACTTATGTTACCTGGTATCTGGTGGATATTCTTATTGAAATAATTTTGATCATTTCTATTATTTAAAATGTGGTATTACATTAATTGCATAGTTTAAAGTGTCCACTAGGAGTTTAAAGTGTCCCACTAGGAGGTGTCTCAATATCAGGGTCAAACTCAAGGTCTATGTCAGTGACTCCTCCAATGGTCCCATGTAATGCATCAGTTACAGTTAAAGGAGGAATATGGGAGGATTTTGAGTAGCAGGTTCTGTTAGCACAACCACAACAATCAGGAAGCAGAGATTCTATAACTGAAATGTGTTGTTATGCTGAAGAAAAAGATTAGTTTATTGGAAAAATCATGGACAAACAGTCCTAGGTCTCAGGCAAACTAGCAAATATATATCTTGGGGGAAGTTGATCAGTCAAAGAAGAAACAAGCTAAAGGGCAAATGTCAACATTCTCTTGTTCCTTAACTGAAAGTTAAAAATCAATTCTAAACCACTTAATGGTTTACACAGCTGTGTTTATCAGTACACGAGCAAATAAAGATTCCAACTTAAATGTAAGAATCAACCTGAAATTCAGCTGATTTGCTATTTAAAAGATTTGAAGCCTTTCTAGTTTCACAGACACCCCATGTTTTTTCAGTCCAGTTCAGTCCATTACCTTTCTATTAACATGTATTTTTTTTATCATGTTTAATTTATTTCATTCTATTTTATTTTGAAATAAAACTGCTCAGTCAAAGTCAAAACAGGCTCAAGAGGAAATTTCCACTGTCATCATTTACTTGTTGCACGCTACTCAATTTAATCAATATAATTAAAGTGAACTACATTAATTAGACTTTTTATATTTTCTTTTTATTAAATATTACAAAATATTACTTTGTTATTTAACCAAGCAGGCATTTCAATTAAAATTGTTTTAAAAATGCCAACTGTTGATGTTCAGAAATGGTATAATAATAATAATAATAATAATAATAATACATTTGCATTAATAAAAACTGATATAGTATTACATTAATTGCATAAACCACAAATATGTGCACAATGGCCACTTAATTATGTTGTGTTGATGCGTTTTGCATTGCTGAATGTTGTTTTGCATTTCTCCCCTAATTGTACTGAAATGGAACCAAACTGTGATTGGTTGATTGGCAGCTTGGAAAAATTGTCCCTATTGTATGAATGTGTGTGTGAATGTGTCTATGTGCCCTGCGGTGGATCAGCACCCCATACAGGGTGTATCCTGCTTTGATGCCCCAAGACCCCTGAGATAGGCACTCGACCCGAGGGAAGATCGGATAAAGCGGTAGAAGATGAATGAGTGTTTTATTGCCATTCATTGCTTGATTTGTACATGCGAGTGTAGCTAGATCTTACCTGTAGTTCTGATTAAGATCTGTCCCTTTATAGTCAAAGTTCACTATTTTTCAAATAAATATTCCCTGCAGCATAATGTTCCGTGTCACAGCAGACACATCAGCAAGACATTCACAATAGCCACTACAGTAAGTGTATTGCCCTTTACAGTCCACACGTCTCAATCCCATAAACACCCTTTTGGACAAGACTTGACCTTTGGACAAGACTATATATGAGATTTGTAGCATTAATAAGGACCTGATAGTCGGTAGTAATGGTGTAATGTCGGAAGAGACAACGCTGACCATATGCAGTGCATCTAGCACATCAACACAACATAATTAAGCTGCCGCTTGTGAACATATTTGCGGTTCTGTTTGTCTTTGCTTGAAGAAGAATGAACTTCTTTAGATTAGTAGTGGTGTTAAGGCCTTATAAATCTCCATTAAGCAGCATCAATACATTATAATCATAAGATTACTCATTCAAAATTACAAATAGGAAAAGTTGTTTTACTGTATACCTTGAAGGTAAATCATGGGTAGGGGCACAATATATATATATATATATATATATATATATATATATATATATATATATATATATATATATATATATATATATATATATATTGATGTATGTGGGAACGTCTACATCCACAGAAGATCTGTTTTTACTTCTCCAAGATGGAACAACCTACCAGCCGAGTTCCTTCAAGAACTGTGTGCAAGTGTACATAGAAGAATTGCTGCTGTTTTGAAGGCACCAAATATTGATTTGATTTCCATTTCTCTTTTCTTCACTCAGCTGGTACCCTGCTCGGCTGGTAGGATGTTCCATCTTGGAGAAGTAAACACAGATCTGTGAATGTAGACATTCTTACATCCTTCTGTCTCTTCATGGAATCCCACACACACTCCATGATGCTGAGATCGGTGCTCTGTGGGGGTCGCGCCATCACATCCACTTCTTCTAGTTCTTCAAAAAGTAACACCAAATATTGATTAGATTTTGATTTTTCTTTCGTCCGCTCACTTTGCATTTTGCTACACAGAAAACAGCAATTCCCGATGCCGGTGACCGGGAGAGGAGACATAGAAAGCGGTGTTCGAGAAAGCGGAAGCGTGGCAAGCGGGCGTGGATCCTCGCTAGGCTAAATGCTAACCCTAGTCATCTGGCTCTCCCGTCCATTTTTCTCTCAAATGTCTGCTCCCTGGACAGTAAACTGGTCTACATCCAACTCCAGTGGACTACACGGCGAGAGCTCAGAGACTGCTGAGTCCTTGTTTTCACAGAGACGTGGCTCAGCGACAGTGTTCCAGACGCTGCCATCCAGCTAGACGGGCTAGCCGTGTTTCGAGCTGACAGAGATGCAGCTCTGTGCAGGTAAGACTTGCGGAGGCGGTGTATGCTACATGCTCCAACCAGAAACCGTGGATGACTGCAAAAGTGCGTACGCTGTTCAGAACCAGAGACTCCGCCTTCAGACCAAAGGACAAGGTGGCCTTAAGAACAGCAAGGGCCAAAAATCCATGCTCATTTCCAGGATAGTGGAGACACTCGGCGCATGTGGCAGGGCATCTAGGCGATTACAAACTTCAAGACATCATCACCAGTATATGACAATGGCGCCTCCATCCCATATGTGCTGAATGACTTCTACGCCTGGTTCAAAGCACAGAACAATGTGGCGGCATGGAAGACCACCCAACCTGTCAACGATCAGGTGATCTGTCTAAACACAGATGAAGTGAAGAAGACTCTCTGCAGAGTCAACCCACGGAAGTCTGCTGGACCAGACAACATTCCTGGCCGGGTGCTCAGGGTATGTGCAGAACATCTAGCAGATGTTCTTACTGACATCTTCAACATCTCCCTGAGCAGCGCTGTTGTTCCCACATGCTTCAAGACAACGACCATCGTCCCGGTGCATAATAAATCTACAGTCTCATGCCTCAATGATTACCATCCCGTTGCACACACCCATCACTATGAAGTGCTTTGAGAACCTCGTCATGAAGAACATCGAATACCACCCTCACTGGACCCACTGCAGTTCACGTATCCTCCTAACCATTCCACGGACCATGCCATCACCACCACTCTCCATCTGGCTCTTCACACCACTTGGACAAAAAGGACGCATACGTTCGAATGCTGTTCATTGACCTTCAGTTCAGCATTCAACACAGTCATTTTCCTCAGCACCTGATCAAGAAGCTGAGCGTACTGGGTCTGAACACCTCTCTCTGTAACTGAATCCTGGATTTCCTGACTGGGAGACTTCAGTCATTGTGGACCAGGAACAGCATCTGTGTTTTTCGTTCATTGATAAAAGTAAATGATTAACACTTAAATTTTTTAAAGCATTCTTTGTTTACAGCAGTTTTTTTCACACCTGCCTAAAACCTTTGCACTGTACTATATATCTAAAAATGCAAAATGCTTTATTTTTTGGCTTTTGTTGCCTTGTACCATTTTAAAGGCAAATCTAATCCATTTATTCCATAAAATGGTCTATTTTATATTACAGCAAGTTAATATTTGATATATATATATATATATATATATATATATATATATATATATATGTATATATATATATATATATATATATATGGTATAAACTCAAAACAGGCATATATATAATGTGACAGAATATATATCCATAAATCCTATGTGAGGGGCAAATGGTGTGTACGGTGGCTTAGTGGTTAGCACGTTCGCCTCACACCGCCAGGATCCGGGTTCGATTCCCGTCTCGGGAGAATGTCCAATGTGTGTGTGGAGTTTGCATGTTCTCCCCGTGCCTCAGGGGGTTTTTTTCTCCCGGGTTCTCCGGTTTCCCCCCACCGGTCCAAAAACATGCACGGTAGGTTGATTGAAACATTAAAAACACCCAAGGCACCTTGGAAAATTGTCCCTAGTGTATGAATGTGTGCAAAATGAAGGTGCAAAGTGGACCACAGGAAGCATCAAAAGGTGTGTGTGTCAATGTGTGTGTGTGTGTGTGAATGTGTGTGTGTGCCCTGCGATGGGTTGGCATTCCATCCAGGGTGTATCCTGCCTTAATGCCCATAGACGCCTGAGATAGGCACAGGCTCCCCGTGACCCGAGGGAAGATCGGATAAAGCGGTAGAAGATGAATGAATATATACTATGTTCTGCTGTGAATATAAAATTGGTTTGATATGATATAATATGAGATTTGCAAATAATTTTACTGAGTGTCCAAAGTTTTTTTTTGGAACTGAGATGAAACAAAAAATTGGAACAAAAAATTGTATAAAGTGTCAATAGACAATGTTTTGGAAAATCGACAAAATTGCACCAATGTGTGTTTTGGTGAGTTATACATCATGGGACATTGCTGTATTTGTCTCAAACCCATTAAAGGCATTTGATATAGAGTAGGTTTACAGTCAATTTGCAGCAAATATTTGCTTTGTCAAGTGGAGTTGACATTGAGATTTTTTTTTTTTGCATGACAAGGACAGAGCTGTAAGCCAGATCAAGTTACGATGAGTTTTGTTGAGAAAACGTTCCTCGCCTCACGTCATGCATAGTATACTGCATAGTAAAATCCACTGATACTTTGATTTACCCTTTTTGTAAAAACTTATTTTTTTTCCAATGAAAATATTCAAAACAGATGCCCCACAGGCTTCCTCAGCCTGGCTGTCTCTAGCTACGGGCCAAACTACTGTAGCACTCATACGTTATTCAGTCCCAGCCATCAGTTTGGCTTGATTGAGTAACATTACTGCAGCAGTTTTTCCTTCTGATGGCTTTGTGAAAAGTGATGCTGCGTAAGACAGGACATAGAACTGCACTTAGCTAAATTGAGAATGTTGTTAGAATTTTATTACAGGTCATTTATAAATTGCTAATGGTAGTACCTTCTGAAGCTTCAGGGAAGCAGTTTACTGTTTACAATGGCACTTTTTTAAAGTTAATAGAGCACTTTTGGCAAGTGGTTTAATATTGTTACAGGTTTCTTCTTAACAAATTTTAACTTACATACAAGGCATTTAATTTAATTTTAATAAAATGCACAATACAAATACTAAATAAAAAAGGCCTCAATTCAGAAATACAATCGGGGCGACTCCCTTTTCTTATCAGTAGTTGAAGGCTTAATTTTGAAGGCTTGGCGTTAAGATTTTTAGTGATGCTTGCAAAAGCTTTTGTCCGATCCTCAGGGATCATACCTCAAATAGTGCGGCCCGATGGTGTGAACGTGCTATTACTTTTATAAGGAATCACCGTGCGGAATTCCTAACCCGGAGGCCAATTGTGGGAATTTTGTTTTTTTGAAAGCGGGATTTTTTTTTTTTTTTTTTTTTACCTTTTTTGTTTTTTTTTTTTTCTTTTTTTTTTTTTGCTTTTTTTAGGAATTTTTTCCCATAGAAAATGAATGGGGCTGAAGTTTCGAGCCTCACAGCTCGGCCTATGAGAGTCCGACATGCATATATGGCAAATCCACTCGTAGGGGGTCCGGAGTGAATCACGAACATATACCTCCTGAACCCCACACACGTTCGGAATTTCAGGAAATCCGTGACATTCCGGCCCCATAGAGAATGAATGGGGAAATTTGACACTCTGCTGTTTGGCCCGTGTTCGCCCGACATTTGACATATCCACTCGTAGGTGAGATGGAGTAGGTCGCGAGCATAAGCCTGTCTAACCCCAGACCAACTCTGTATTCTGGGAATTCTGCGTAGTTCTGGCCCATAGAGATGAATGGAGAACATTTTGACGCTCCGCTGTTCGGTCGGAGTTTGAGCGACATGCTGGTTCGACATATCCATTCGTCCAGGGCAGCAAGGACATTGCACATTTTCGGGACGGAATTTTAACAAGAGAAATTGCATGAGGGCTTCTGAGACGTGGCCGCAAACTCGAAAAATATGCGAAACGGCGAAACTCGGCCTACGGGGTCATGTGATGTGTCTAAACGCTCGGCACATCAACAAGAGTCGGGCGCTAGGTAATTTGTTGAGGTCATGTGACGTCACTGGCCAAAAAAACGGCCAAAATGGGCATTTCGGGGGTCTAAACAATCATCTTTCTGAATGAGCTTGCGTTTCGATGTGAACGCTAAATAGTAAACGGACCAGCCAAGGTTTGCATCGGCAAGCATCACTCACGTTTTCTTCAGGAAATGTCCCATGTCTAGTTTTTATTATTATTTAACATTCTTCATCCTCATGATGACGATTAGATTTAAATATTGCACTGAAAGCTATCTGCTATTTATATTGGGGGGGGGTATTTGAACCCCTGCTGATTTTGTATGTTTGCCCATTGACCCATCTAATAGTTGCCCATTGCCCATCTAATAGTAGATTTATTTGAAGAGAGAGAGACAGAATAACAACAACAAAAAGAAATATGCATTTTAAAAATGATCTAATTATAAATTGATTTGCATTTTACTGAGGGAAATAAGTATTTGGCTTCTTTACAAAACATGACTTAACTTGATCTTACTGGCACCTTCCATGTAGTTTGCCACTAGGTTTGCACACCAAGGTTTTCAGCAGGGATTTTTGTCCCACTCCTCTTTAAGTCATTAAGCTTTGAAGGTTGACGAACTCGAACCTTCAGCTTCTTCCACAGATTATTTATGAAATTAAGGTCTACATACTGGCTCGGAAACTCCAGAACCTTAGTGTACTTCTTGAGCAACTCTGTTGTTGAATTTACCATGTGTTTTGGGTAATTGTCATGCTGGAACACCCATCCACAGCCCATTATGAATGCCCTGACGGACGTTCTCACCCAAGAATGATGGCGCATAGCTTCATCCATCATCCATTTGATGTAGTGCTGTCCCTTTAGCAGAAATACACCCCCAAAGCATAATATTTCCACATACATGTTTGTGGTGGGGATGGTGAGGGCAGCATTCATCCTTCTCCCAACACGGAGAGTTGAATTGATTCCAAAGAGCTTGAATTTGGTCTCTTCTGACCACAATACTTTTACCCAGTTCTCATTGGAACCATTCAGATTTATTGGCAATCTTCAGATGGGTCTGTCCATGAGAAGAAGCCTTCTCTAGCCTTGTCTGAATTTTTGCCTTCTTGCCTTCTTTTTTCTTTCTATATATATATATATATTTTTTAGAATTCTCCACATATAGGACTGCTTTTCACAGCATGTTTGTACTTTTAGTACAAGGTATTTGCCAACCACTGCAACCACTATATATATATAAAGATAGTTTCATTTGTTCATTTGTTGACCTATATATATATATATATATATATATATATATATATATATATATATATATACAAACCGGATTCAAAAAAAGTTGGGACACTATACAAATCGTGAATAAAAACTGAATGCAATGATGTGTAGGTGCCAACTTCTAATATTTTATTCAGAATAGAACATAACACACGAAACAAAAGTTTAAACTGAGAAAATGTACCATTTTAAGGGAAAAATATGTTGATTCAGAATTTCATGGTGTCAACAAATCCCAAAAAAGTTGGGACAAGTAGCAGTAAGAGGCTGGAAAAAGTAAATTTAAGCATAACGAGGAGCTGGAAGACCAATTAACACAAATTAGGTCAATTGGCAACATGATTGGGTATAAAAAGAGCTTCTCAGAGTGGCAGTGTCTCTCAGAAGCCAAGATGGGTAGAGGATCACCAATTCCCACAATGTTGCGCAGAAAGATAGTGGAGCAATATCAGAAAGGTGTTACCCAGCGAAAAAATTGCAAAGACTTTGCATCTATCATCATCAACTGTGCATAACATCATCCAAAGATTCAGAGAATCTGGAACAATCTCTGTGAGAAAGGGTCAAGGCCGTAAAACCATACTGGATGCCCGTGATCTCCGGGCCCTTAAACGACACTGCACCACAAACAGGAATGCTACTGTAAAGGAAATCACAGAATGGGCTCAGGAATACTTCCAGAAACCATTGTCAGTGAACACAATCCACCGTGCCATCCGCCGTTGCCAGCTGAAACTCTACAGTGCAAAGAAGAAGCCAGCCATTTCTAAGCAAGATCCACAAGCTCAGGCGTTTACACTGGGCCAGGGATCATTTAAAATGGAGTGTGGTGAAATGGAAGACTGTTCTGTGGTCAGAGGAGTCACGATTCGAAGTTCTTTTTGGAAATCAGGGAAGCCATGTCATCCGGACCAAAGAGGACAAGGACAACCCAAGTTGTTATCAACGCTCGGTTCAGAAGCCTGCATCTCTGATGGTATGGGGTTGCATGAGTGTGTGTGGCATGGGCAGCTTGCATGTCTGGAAAGGCACCATCAATGCAGAAAAATATATTCAGGTTCTAGAACAACATATGTTCCCATCCAGACATCATCTTTTTCAGGGAAGACCCTGCATTTTCCAACAAGATAATGCCAGACCACATTCTGCATCAATCACAGCATCATGGCTGCGTAGGAGAAGGATCCGGGTACTGAAATGGCCAGTCTGCAGTCCAGATCTTTCACCTATAGAGAACATTTGGCGCATCATAAAGAGGAAGGTGCGACAAAGAAGGCCCAAGACGATTGAACAGTTAGAGGCCTGTATTAGACAAGAATGGGAGAGCATTCCTATTTCTAAACTGGAGAAACTGGTCTCCTCTGTCCCCAGACGTCTGTTGAGTGTTGTAAAAAGAAGGGGAGATGCCACACAGTGGTGAAAATGTCCTTGTCCCAACTTTTTTGGGATTTGTTGACACCATGAAATTCTGAATCAACATATTTTTCCCTTAAAATGGTACATTTTCTCAGTTTAAACTTTTAGAATAAAAGAATAAAGAATAAAATATTAGAAGTTGGCACCTATATATATATATATATATATATATATATATATATAGATATATATATATATATATATATATATATATATATATATATATATATATATATATATATATATATATATCGGTGCCAATGGATATATATATATATATCCATGCAAAATGTTTGTCTTAAATGTGAGCTTTACATTCTTACTCTATATACAGGATCAGGAGTAGCGTAGTCCATTTTTCGCATTGATTTGCTCATAAATCCAGCAGTTGATTTACAACATAGCTATATTCATATGCTGCTTGATAAATGAGATCTACTGACTGGATCATTGTATCATAACACATTTGCATCCAGATGCATCAATTCCTGTTTTATAAAAGCTGTGGCGTGATACATCAGACACAGGTTATTTTGAATATTTACGCACTCCGTCAGTGTGGTTTCCAAACAATCGATGACGAATATTTAATTTGGTTTACACAACCAAAGGACACAAAACCCCACCTTGTTTGGTTGTCCACACTTTGTGACTGTTAGAACAGCAACGGTTTCCCCAGATAATAATGAGCGAAGAGAGACAAAGATATGTGGAAAATGGGGGAATAATCAGGGTGTTTATTGATTTGTTGCACTCCAGTCTTCTGCACACAAATCCGGCTGACACTTATGAAGTTCAATGGCCTATTTAACATTTTACAATGTCTGATGACTGTGAGAATAATGTCCCGGCATCATTAGCACTGGGTTAATGCAAGGCCGATGTCACTGAGCTGTCAACCGCTGTGTAATTGCTGAGGTTTCATACTGCTGATTGTACTAGTTTGAAAATGATACTGTTTTCTAAATTGTGCTTTTGCAGTAGTAAACTGTATACATGTTAAAGTTAAGGCTTACACAATCTAAGTAAACATTAATGGAACCTGAATTTGTTTTTCTTTAAATAGAGTTATGTTGTGCAGATGTGTGTGTGTGTGTGTGTGTGTGTGTGTGTGTGTGTGCGTGTGTTTGTGTGTGTGTGTAGGAGAGAGAGAGAGTGAGAGTCCAATTAGGGACAAGTCAATTTGAACTGGAACTATACAGTATAGAGTGGTTTCTGTAGGTATTCCACAGATAATTGTGTGTGTCACATTGGTGCCTCGGTAGTACAACACGTCTAAACAGAGAAAATGAGAATAAGGAGCATGATTCTTTTGTTTAGCTCCCAGTTTATTCCTCTCGGCTTTTTCCCTCCCCTTAAAGAAGAGAAACTAGAATTAGCCAAGTCAGTGAATGTTGCAGCATGTATGAGGAAAACAAAGTAAACAAAGTGGGTTGATATAGGAAATAAAATGAGGAGCAAATACTATAGTACTTGCTTGAGAGCAAAAACACACACAATTATGTCAGTAGCCATATCACCATGTAGCCCAAGACTGTTTGCAGAAACTACAGAAACCAAGCAGGGATGAACGTGTTTAGTAGCTGGATGGGAGACTTCCTGGGAAAACTAGGCTGCTGCTGGAAGAGGTCTTAGTGTGGCCCGCAGGGGGTGCTGACCCTGTGGTCTGTGTGTGTGTCTATGCACCCCAGTGTAGTGATGGGGATACTATACTGTCAAAAAAAGCGCCATCTTTGAGACTTTAAAGTTCCTGATATAAATATCAGTTCCTGATATGGAACATGTGTGTGTGGAGTTTGCATGTTCTCTCTGTGTCTCAGGGGTTTTTTCTCCGGGTTCTGTGGTTCCCTCCTGGTCCAAAAAACATGCACGGTAGGTTGATTGGCACCTTGGAAAATGTTCCCTAGTGTATGAATGTTTGTATAAGTGTGTGTGTCCATCCAGGGTGTATCCTGCCTTAATGCCCATAGACGCCTGAGATAGGCACAGACTCCCCGTGACCCGAGGGAAGATCGGATAAAACGGTAGAAAGATGAATGAATGAATGAACATATATATATATATATATATATATATATATATATATATATATATATATATATATATATATATATCACGTCTCCTCTCCACCAGTAAGATGGTGTGTAGTACACCAGTGGTGGATGAGGAGATCCCCCTCTGATAATATGTAAAGCACTTTGAGTGTCCCGATAAAGCGCTATATAAAATTTTATTAATTATTTCTATTATAATTCTTTTTTTTATGATTGTAAATAAATTCAAGCGACAAGGGGTTAAGAGAAGGGACTAGCTTTGTTCTCACTGTCGATATAACATAAGACGTTTAAGACTATTAACAATCATACTATATCGAATCATCCTCATTGTTCCTTGTTAGGAGATTAATCTTGATATCTGTGCCTGGGATTCTTTCAAGCTCAGAGCGACCTAGCAGGTCAACTGAAAATGAGTGTAAGAGGAAAACGATGTACTTTCTTGCACTTTCAGATATATGCTGGCAGTAAACCCGACTGAGCTGTCCCATTGAAAAGATGAGAGGGATTTGATATGTTAAAAGGACAGAGAAATGGCAGCCTGTGATGCTGGTGGTGAAGAGTGCTCCTGAAAGAAGCCTTGTAGTGCCAGATTTCTTTAGCCTCCTCGGAAGCACAGACGCTGCTGGGGCTTCCTTATTAGATGTGTTGTGTTATGGGACCAGGCAAGATCTCCGCTGATGTGGGCATCAAAGGATTTTCACTCGTTCCGCCTCGACCAGTGGCGTGTGCTGTTCCTTCCTCTTCTGTTTGTTTGACAAACCTCTCCTTGGTTTTGCTTGCATTTAAGAAGAGGTTATTTGTTCTGGCTGCATGCCACCAGATCATCCACCCTTCCATATGCTAGAATCTGTCTCCTGTGAAATATTAGTGTTCTACATATTTAGAGTAAGTGGTTAAAATATCAAATACAGCACAACAGCTGATTCCAGAGGAGCATACAAAAATGTCTATCGTTGGTGTCCTTGTTAACAAGCCATCATATGCATAACATTGTAAACATGCTGAATGAGTTCAGATATAGTGGCTGAAAAATGTCATCTATGTTTTTTATGCAATTACCTGTTTATCCAGCAAGTCATAGACCACCTTATTGTTGAATGTCTGCAGCACAGAGAAAGGATTCATCAGTTTATGTGGTGTTATAATGGCGTCATACTTAAGTATATACTGTAGGTATTACGTGAATCTGTAGCTTCACCATGATTTGATTTCCTCAATAATGAGGAAGTCATTTTTTTTTTTTGGAAAAATAATATCCAGTTAAAGCTGGTGATGAGTGGAGGTCTTCTCTCTCTCCTAATACTTTCCTAATTGGTTCTAGACTGCAAATTCCTTGGTGTTCAGCTTTCAGAGATGATCACACGGTTTGCCATAAGCTCCATAACAAAATAATTCCCAGCAATTTGTGTAATTCTTGAGAAGGGGAAGGAAGTCTTAGCTCTCACCACCCAGCCCTGAAAACCCTCTGTAGAAGATCAATTCCTAAACATCAGAAGATTCTAAAGTCAGTTTTAGGAATTACAATAGATTGCATAAATCTGCAACATCTAGTGAGGATGAGTGAGAAAAACATTGGGCCTTCTCTAATGGGCAAAAAAAGGCTGTATCTGTAAGGCATTGTAGTGTTGGGGAGTAACTAGTTACATGAAACGGTGTTACGTAATTTAAATACAAAATAAATGTAATTTGTTACAGTTAGTGAGAAAAAAAAGTGTAATTAAATTACAGTTACTTATGAAAATGTTAAAGATTACTAATAGTGTTATGTCTGAACAATTTTATGTAAAATCAGTGATTTAGACTACTGCAGTGGTTCTCAAATAGTAGGGACGCGTGTGATAGCGGGGAATATGCTCCTCTGCTGCTGTACTAGAATAAAGTATAATTTCACATAATCTACAGTGGGTGGCAGTGGAGCTCTCATTCTCGGAGTATGATCAGGGAGTAACATGTTAATATAGTAAGCCCCGTAACATAGTAAGCGCCCCGGTCTGTCCCAGTCTCTCCCTTATGAGTGCTACGATGGGACACCTGAACATGGGTTGGTTTGTCTTACAGGTGTAAGTTGAGTGCGAGTGCGACAGCCGTTGGGGGTTCCTTGTTGGGGGTGCGTTAAAAAGCACGGGACTACTGCAGGATTTTCAACTGAAACGTTTTTTTAAAAGTTTTTTAAAACTTTTTCCTTATAATGTTAATTTAAGCTTCCACCTAGTGGACAAATGAAAGTAAGCAAAAAGTAATAAATTGTAATCAGTTACTTTACTTTTATAAAGTCATTGAAAAGTTACACTACTTATAACATTTTCAATACGGTCTTTGTAATCTATTTAATTTCAAAAGTAACCTTCCCAACACTGCTGGCCACAGACACACAACCCCTACAAACGATCTTCATCTCTCCTGGTAAAAGTTACCTGATAAAAGATATAATAAGAAGTAGTGTGGGCCTAAGACTCGTTAGTGGTCCAAATAACACAAGTGATATCTGTTTTTTTTTTTTACCACAGATTTGAGCATTGCAAACAACTGTATAGAAGCTTAAGCTAATTTTCCCTATAAACTATAAATACATGGGGTTTAGTGGTTAGCACGTTCGCCTCACACCACCAGGGTCCGGGTTCGATTCCCGTCTCGGCCATGTGTGTGTGTGTGGAGTTTGCATGTTCTCCCCGTGCCTCAGGGGGTTTTTCTCCGGGTTCTCCGGTTTCCTCCTGGTCCAAAAACATGCACGGTAGGTTGATTGGCACCTTGGAAAATTGTCCCTAGTGTATGAATGTGTGTGTGATTGTTTGTGTGAGTGTGTGTGTGCCCTGCGATGGGTTGGCATTCCATCCAGGGTGCATCCTGCCTTAATGCCCATAGACGCCTGAGATAGGCACAGACTCCCTGTGACCCGAGGGAAGATCGGATAAAGCGGGAGAAGATGAATGAATGGATGAAAGAACTACAAATACAAAGAAATTGTGTGTATCCGCATAGTTTTTAGCTAGATTGTTTAACTGTATTTTGGAAGATAAGAGGATGCCTGAGAAATGAAGGAGTGTGCTGGTGTCGATCGATAAAGAATAAGGGAGATGTGCAGATCTGCAGTAACTACAGGGGAATAAAGTTGATCAGTCACATGACATGACATTATGGGAAAGAGTAGTGGAAGCTTGGCTTAGGGAAGAGGCAACCGTCTCTGAGAGACAGTATGGTTTCATGCAGAACACAAGCACCACAGATGCAGTATTTGCTTTGCGCATGTTGATGGAGAAGTATAGAGAAGGTCAGAATTAGATGCATTGTGTTTTTGTGAATCTAGAGAAAGTGATCGACAGGGTGCCAAGAGAGGAAATGTGGTATTGTATGAGGAAGTCAGGTGTGGCAGAGATGTGTGACAGCTGTGAAGTGTGCAGTAGGAACAATACACTGGTTCAAAGTAGAGGTTGGATTGCGTCAAGGATCGGCTCTGAGCCCTTTCCGGTTTGCAGTAGTGATGGACAGGTTGACAGATGAGGTTAGACAGGAGTCTCCATGGATGATGATGTTTGCTGGTCATATTGTGATTTGTAGCGAGAATATGGAGCAAGTTGAGCAGAGTCTGGGAAGGTGGAGGTACCTACTGGAAAGAAGGGGAAGGAAAGTCAGTAGGAGTAAGAATGTATGAATGTGAGGGAAGGCAGTGGAGGTGTTTGGTTTGCAGGGACAAAGAGGTGGTGAAGGTGGATGAGTACCTGGGGTCAACGGTGCAAAGTAATGGAGAGTGAGTTAGAGAAGAGTGGAGTCGGTGGAGAAGAGTTACAGGAGTGATTTGTGATAGAAGGGTATCTGCAAGAATAAAAGGGAAAGTTTATAGGACTGTGGTGAGACCTGTGATGTTGTACGTTTTAGAGACAGTGGCGTTGTCATAAAGAAGATGTTGCGTTTTTCATTGGGAGTGACAAAGATGGACAGGGTAAGAAATTAGTAAATTCAAGGGACATGGCATGTGTGCCATTTTGGAGATAAGGTAAGGGATGCTAGATTGAGATTGTTTGGATATGTGCAGAGGAGGGACACATCTGTAGAACAATGCTAAAGATGGAGTTACCCGGTAGGAGGAATTAGGCTAATGAGGTTCATGAGTGTGGTCACAGAAGACATAGAGTGCTATTGATTATTTTATTAATAGAGAATTCTTGCAATTGTTCTATCGATTAATCGAATAATCGGATAAGAAATAATTTTTCTTTATTAAAGAGCAACACTAAAATGAGACAGGTCTCTTTAAATAAATTTAGAGTAGAATAGACTTTATCTAGCACATATACTTTACAGCACAGTGAAATTGTTTTTGGAGAACAGAGGGTTAAGGGCCTTGCTCAAGGACCCAAGGGTTGCAGCTTGGTGATACCGGGGCTCGAACCCTGGAGCTTCCGATCAGTAACCCAGCGCCTTAAACCACTGAGTTACATCCTGCCTGGATTTGGATTCCTTTATAGAAAAATCTACATATTTTGCTGAAATTGCATACAAGTATATCAGGGAAAAAAACAAATCATGGATAAGTTGTGATGGACACATATTTCAGGCTGATTAGCATTCACATCTCTTATAGCCAAGCATATGTCTTCACTTCTGGTGTTTGTTGTAACACCTAAGATGTCCTCAATGAAATATTTCTTCTCTGCATAGCAACGCCATTAATATCAGTCGATTCAAAAGCTCTGCAGTCTGAATAGCAGCATCAAGTTGGAACTGCACATCCAGTGCTAATATTTCAGATCTTCTTGTAGCTGTTGCAACTAAAAGGGGTGTTTAATTTTGTTTTCCCTCAGTTCATGTCTTCCCTTTGCATTCCCTGTGCCCTTACTTTGGACTGCTGAGGGTACGTTTCTTCAAAATTGTCTATGTTTAGTTTCATAATGGTGTTTATTGTTTCCCCTTTTGACAACCGCAACAGTCTCGGATCGAATGAGACACACGGCCTCGTACAGCTCGATGCAGGGAGAATAAATGTGCATCTTCCACCCCTTCATCTTGAAAACTTGGTTTTCAGCATCAACTTTCAACTTGTTTTTCACTCACTGAAAGATGTGTTTTCTCCACGCAACAGTGTGCAGAGTAACTTAGTGCCTTGGAGCGATCGGACCCAAACAGCTATACTGAGATGAGGTTGATGTGGCGGATATAAATTTGATTTTATTACAAAATAGCATTTGGCATATACTTATTTCAGTATGTGTATTTCAGTATTTCAGTTCGCAGTCTGGCTGGAAGCACAATGTGGTATGGAGAAGGATGATTTGTTGTGGCGACCCCTAACAGTAGCAGCCCAAAGTAGCTGTAATAAAGGCTAATTAAAAGTTATATGTTAATATTGTAGAGAGGCACGGTGGCTTAGTGGTTAGCATGTTCGCCTCACACCGCCAGGGTCTGGGTTCGATTCCCGTCTCGGCCATGTGTGTGTGGAGTTTACATGTTCTCCCCGTGCCTCAGGGGGTTTTTCTCCGGGTTCTCCGGTTTCCTCCCGGTCCAAAAACATGCACGGTAGGTTGATTGGCACCTTGGAAAATTGTCCCTAGTGTATGAATGTGTGTTTGAATGTGAGTGTGTGTGTCCTGCGATGGGTTGGCATTCCATCCAGGGTGTATCCTGCCTTAATGCCCATAGACGCCTGAGATAGGCACAGGCTCCCCGTGACCCGAGATCGGATATAGTGGTAGAAGATGTATGAATGAATGAATGAATGTTAATATTGTGATTGAAAAGCAATCCTTCTTTGTGGGTATCACCAACTCACTTATTTTGTACCTTAAGTTTGTAATCAGTCATACCTGAATGAATTTATTCTTAGATGGAGACCTAAAGCACTATTTGAATGTAGCTCTGGATTAGGGCGTCTGCTAAATGCTGTAAATGTATCATCTACTTAATCACTTAATGTAATCACTGATGTATGGGACTGGATATTTGCTAACAGCTTTCTCATCAATATTTCAAAACACATGCTTTGAGACACTGTGAATACCTATAGCTGGTTCAGTGAGGGTTCTCTGAGGTTTCTCCAACAGACAGAGTAATAAAATTTATACATAAAACAAATCATAGGATGGGGTTTATATTTGTCTGGGTATGATTATGCATCTGAGAAAAGGAAACCATGAAGGCACCTTTCTATACTCTAATCCCATTCTTCACAGCAGCTGCATAGACCCAATCTGCTTGGTTGCTTTTCTGCTTCAGATAGGATTATGTTAAATGGAATTACAGTGAAATTAATTGAATTTGTTAATGAGACTTGCACCGTCATCACCGCAGGCAGGCTTACATGAAACTTTCCCATTCAGCAATAGAGGCATAATGGAGTTTCTTTCCAGTTGCTAACAATATCAGTTTGTTCAAAATATAGTACATAGTTAAAAATCTTTCTGCACTTAACAAGCATTCACTGACGTTGTTTCTTTTGTATAAATAATACTGAAATGCAGCACTGGAGTCTCGGCTCTCCAGCTCCATGGTTGGTCACAGACTCATGAAGGTCAACGTCATACCTTTAATGTGAGAAGAGACACTCGATAGATCCATTTCCATGTAAA
>JACRUU010000030.1:8342247-8347247 GCA_030449085.1 Kryptopterus vitreolus
ATAAAAATGCCCAGGTTTCTTATTTAAAGCATCATTTTTACTGAGCTACTATTTAAGCCCTGTCAGTGTCATTAATGAAATCCACACACAATTCATTTTCACAATATTGTTATGATTTATTACCTCTTTTTTTATTATTTGCTCTGCAATTCAGCAGTAGAAAGAAATTCAGGCAGATTCAGGCAGACTATAAAAAGCCCTTTTGGTTGCTAATGCAAATGAATGTGCTGACACAACAGTTCAATAAAGGATCATTGTCCTCTATTATTGATTGTAACTTGGGCTGAGTTATGAATTTGCCATGGAAAATCTGTGTATAAAAAAAAATCGTACTGTATAAAAAAAAAAAAAAAAAAAAAAACGCTGCTGTGATTATAGGGGAAGAAAAAAAGGCAATTTCACAGAAAGCTCGTTCAGCACATTCTTTATGGCAGAGGTTCTCGAACTTCTCGCAGCCAGGGACCCATTACCTGTAAAATAAATTCCGTGGCCAGGTTTTATTTTATGAACATGATCCAACTATTTAAATGTTTTGCATTATTCAGTTGTGCACAACAATAGTTTTGGCTATTTATTGAAGCCATACATCTTTTCATTAATAAAGACGTCGGCAGAACGCCAAGGTCAAAGGCTTTCTTATTTTGGGGTTTATTTAGGTTGTAGTCCATATACACTGTGTAAATAAAATAGTAACACTCATTCATATTTATTCATTCGTAATTAAAATCATGGACTCAAATACCTCATTACCATCTGTACCTCGTGTGAGAATAACTGCAATACTTTAGTATTGCATCTCCTATATTATCATTCATTCTTATTTACAATCACATATGCTTGATAGCCACTTTATATGCATGACTTCTTTTTAAAGTGTAATGAAAATGATGGCTTTTTTTACAGATTAATATTATTTATATTATTAATATTATTTTATAAGAATGTTCCTATATTGGGGGCACGGTGGTTTAGTGGTTAGCACGTGCGCCTCACACCGGGTTCGATTCCCGTCTCGGCCATGTGTGTGTGGAGTTTGCATGTTCTCCCCGTGCCTCAGGGGGTTTGTTTCTTTCTCCGGGTTCTCCGGTTTCCTCCCGGTCCAAAAACATGCACGGTAGGTTGATTGGCACCTTGGAAAATTGTCCCTAGTGTATGAATGTGTGTGTGTGTGTGTGTGTGTGTGTGCCCTGCGATTGGTTGGCATTCCATCCAGGGTGTATCCTGCCTTAATGCCCATAGACACCTGAGATAGGCACAGACTCCCCGTGACCCGAGGGAAGATCGGATATAGCGGTAGAAAATGAATGAATGAATGAATGAATGTTCTTATAAAATCAAATAAAACATTTCACACTTACCACACAGAAACATTCTTATTCCAAACAACAAATATTGCTTAAGAAATATGATACGATAGAGCAAATCAATACATATCAATAAAACAAAAAAACACTTCATCCCAATGGGACTTAATACTATATCAAATAAATAAATAAATAAATAAAAACACAGGCCAGGGGTTTTCCATTTTTCATATGTTTATTTTGACTTCCCATAGCTGACAGGAAGTGAACTGGATGAGTTCTTCTGCTTCTACTGTCCAGCTCAAGGTCTGATATATTATGCATTCTGTAATATGTTTCATCCATAGATGTATACATTGCTTATTTAATTTATTCTAGACCAGGGGTGTCAAAAGTTAGTTCCGGAAGGGCAGAGGACCTGCAGAGTTTAACTTCAACCGTAATTAAAAAAACACCCGATCCAACTAATCAAGTCATTATGGTTTATTTGAAAACTACATGGTATTGGCAGGGTTGGAACAAAACACTGCGGACCTGCGGCCCTCCAGGAACGGAGTTTGACCCCCCTGATCTCGATTTATTCTCATTTCAGACCCACTTAGACATTCTCATCTGGCTTTTTTAATCATAAACACTGGAAAATCTTGAACATTTACTCTATTAATTGTGGAAATTGTGTAAGATCAGCGTTTTTCTGAACTATTCAAAACAACCATACCTTTTTGAATGGCATAATGTTTACATTTCATGTGTCATTCTGATGTTAATTACAAGAATGTCAGTTTTATCTGGTATTTCATTACATAATATTGCTATAAACAAACATAGTTTTATATGGTTATACGATTATCAGTATTTTAAATAACTATTTGAAATCATAAACATAAAAGAAAATCTATTGCTGGAAAATGAATTCTTAGTAAGTAATAAAGACAATTTTAAAGACAGTTTTTTTATAGTATCATGGTAATGATAGGAAGGAATTTTGTTTGCTAGTTCTCAGAGACCCGCAGCAATAATAAAATATAAAAATGACACAAGATGTAATAGGTAAGTATTTATTCCCCGTAAACAGCTCCTCCAACAGAATAAAACAATGCAAAACTTAGAAATAATGGCTAGATATAGACGCATATTTGCATTTGTATTCAAATATATGTTTATTTTTTACATTTATTTTGTAGCATTATACTCGTGTCATATTAAATGATTAGGTAATTACAAGATTGAGCATCAGCTTCGAATGAACTGTCCTGCCATTGTATTATATTATGGCAAATTCTATATTTAAGCTACACAAATGGTGTTTGTTAGATCCATAAACACTAATGCTGTGCTTTGGTACTTCACAAATGTGCACGTCTTATTTTTCTGTCCTGATAGCGCTGGTCTGTTGATCCATCAAATAAGTGTTAATAAAGAGCACCATATTGGAAAGCAAATCTTGCTGTAGAATAATTGCAAACCATTATAAACTGATTAACACATAATTACTCACAATATACTGACATTTTGTAATGCACTTCAGAATGGGTATACAAGCCATATGGGCAATGTTTCCAATCACTGAAAGTGCTGATGAAATGGTGTTCCATTTCTGGAATAATTATATTCTCCTTTGGGAGACTGCATTTATTGGTGTTATTTGTTATTTGTGATTGTGTATGCATATAGATATATATATATATATATATATATATATATATATATATATATATATATATATATATATATATATATATATATATATATATATATATATATATATATATATATATATATATCTATATATATATATATATATATATATTATATAGATATATAACCTAAAACATCCCTGAAATTTCTTTTTCACTTTTTTCACCTTTTTTTGTCATTATTTCTAAAGTGCCTGAATATACTGGGTTCACAAGTCTGAAGCTACTAGTGAACTTTCTATTTTTAGTTCAATGGAGAATTGTTTGTTGCACATTATATAAAGAACAAAATGAAACATTTTCTAATTTCTAATCTGTGCTTTATCTGATTTTTGGACCTTACGTAGTCTGATTAATATTATTTTTTTAGCTGTGCTAAAAACACATTAAATGTACATTTATTAGTACTGGATGATTAAAATTTTTTTAGAGGTGACTTTCTAACAACCGAGAGATTCGGGTGCACAAGCCAATGCATTCTTAGTGCCGATCCCAGGCCTGGATATATGGGGTAAAACGTGTGCCTAATCAAAACTTGTGGATCAGTAAATGATGTTCTGCTGTGGTAACCCCTATCTGGGGCAGGTAACAGAGGAAGAAGGAGAAGAAGAAGAAGAAGAAGAAGAAGAAGAAGAAGGGGTGACTAAGATTTATTGTATATTTTATAAGTTCAGAATAAGATCTAATTAATTTTGGAGTCATTAAACATCACAGTGTAAATGCTAAAAAAGGGTGCCTCTGTGATATACATGACAGCTAAATCAAACACTTTTTTTTTTTCATTTCTGATTAATTCTTGAAAGCAGAAAAAGGAAAAAGCTGATTTTTATTGTTTCTGAATACACAAATAGAGAGATACTTTCTTATTTCCTCCTTTATTTATACAAAGTGCAGTTATCACAATAACCACAAGAGCTCAATACCATAAAATGAACACTATTTGTAATGTAACAAACCTACCGTAGACGTAGAAGGTTCTTTCTAATTTTGGAAGAAATTTATAATCCATGATTAATAATATGATACAACGTTTAACAACATATTTAAAGATAACAGACAATCTAGTAGAACCCTGTTCTACTCCCTGTTCAGTATACAAAGAGGTTTGTTTTTGTTCAAAATTAAGACAGCAATGACCGACCTATAGATGAATCATATGTGAAGTATTTTCCATTATATGCAATATTTGGTTAAACATGATTATATTGTAATTAAGTTTTTCCTTCAAAAAATAAATAAATAAACTGAATGAATTACACAGACTCTTTAGGACAACTCATAGCTATGTACCGTAAATTTCGGACTATAAGCCGCTACTTTTTTCCTAGGTTTTGAACCATGCGGCTAATAATAAGGTGCGGCTATTCTGCAGATTTTTTCCATGACCGCTAGGGGCTCTAACCGGAATTATAATATCAAAACTAACACAAAATAAAAGCAAAGAAGAAGAATGCGCTAGTTCCTCTTTAGCAGATATAAGTGGGTAGAAGCGGATAGAAGGAGGACAAGTCCCCCCCCCCCCCACACACACACACACACGCGCGCGCGCGCGGGCACACACGCACGCACACAGACACACACACACACACGCGCACACACACACACACAGACACACACACGCACAAATCAGCCAAAGTTGTTCTTGATTTCCCCTCTCCCGATATAAGCCCGGTTCTCCCTACAATCCCCGTCCGGGCTCGTAGCACATACCTAGTGTCGCGGACACGGACGCTCGATATATGTTTATGCCTAACCTTTGTCTCCGGTACTCCCGGTACCACGGCGCGCAGAGCGCAAGGCTCCCTAGCCTGTCTGGCCGCTCCGTATGAGCGGCGTCTCCTGAGTTCTTTATTCTAATAAATCCTGTTTTGTATGAATTCCGGATCTCCGCGTCTCTGTGCAGCGTCCACCGTTACACCGTGTTAAAATACAGGTTAGGAAAGGATCTATTTAGGTACATACATGTACATTTACAATTCAAAAGCGGATGCGGCTTGTA
>JACRUU010000030.1:8349747-8362247 GCA_030449085.1 Kryptopterus vitreolus
AACAGAAAATCAAAGAGCGAAATCACCAGCTGAATACTTAGCTAACATAAGTGATCAAAAGAGTAAGTAGCCTTCGGGTCATTGCTCAGTTAGCAGAAAATGAAACGTTCGTCAATTTCGAGTTGTCAAATGTTTAAGCTAAGAAAAACAACAAAAAAAACTGAGTACCGTTACTATCAAGCGAATGAATCTGAAGATTTGAAAAGTAAGCTCCAGCATTTAGCGTTTATAATGGCTAATTCTTCGTAGATTAAGTTATGTCTTTTTATTAAATCCTTTCATTGAATCCTATGCACTGAAGTGATAACCGGTTCACTTCTGTTAGTTGTTTGCTTCCACTTGCTTCTTTGTTTTTATTTGCCACTTTAAAGTTGTGTAGTATTTAATAATTGGTTGAAGATGTGTGTTTGCATTAAAGTAGGTTGACAGAAACAGAGTACATCCAAAAAAAAACTGGGTTGTGAGCACTGAAGTCAGAAACCCGAGCAGTTGTGGCCCAAGGTAGGTTTGAAAATCCCATTACGCCAGCAGATTTTAACTGTCACACCCCCTTTTTACTGTTCCCTAATATAGCGTGCCTAGCCACAGTCATAGCTGGCCACTAAGGAAGGAAAGAAAAAAGAAAGGACAGAAGGAAGTAATGGAGAGAGAGAGAGAGAGAGAGAGAGAAAGAATGGAGGATGGATGGATGAAAAGGAAGAATGACCCACTTTTTTATATTTGCTTGACCTTACCGTCCATGTCATTAGAATATTTGAAATTCTTAATATTTAATTTCTGTAACAAAGTATAGCATCACATTCCCCATTCCCCTTTTTCTCCTGCCTTACTTTGTCAATGTGCCATCATCCATCCATCCATCAATCCAGCCATCCATCCATCTTCCCTTATTTTCCTTTTCATCCTCCCTATTTAACTTTTGCTTTGACCTTCCTCCTCCCATCAAAAAACCCGGCATAAAAAAGAAAACCCGCTTCTTCGGTATTTATGGACCGCAGGATGAGCTTTTATTGATCAGAAACGTGCGTTAAGAATGACGACAAGTGAGGGGGAAGACGAAGTAAAAAGGAACCGTTGCTTTACTTATTCAACAGCCTGACGTGCCGCGCTCTCTCTTGTCCCGTCCCTTCACATCTCTCTCTTTCACCAGCAAGACAAGAAATCAATGAACAGCCATAAAGCTCACAAGCCCATATCCCAGCGACTGCAGTCGGGGCAGGATTCATAATCAGATATTATCGGTCATAACGAGTTGCACAGCATGACATGGATAATGTTTACTTGGGTTTTAATAAACTCGTAGTGTTTAATCGCGGTGTTAGAGAGCATAAAGTACAATGTGATCAAGGTGGCATTCTAGCTGGATCAGCAAATCCATATGGCAGCTCCTTGGACGCTCAGATTCAGTCAGACATGGTCATGAGGTGAAGCCTGCTTGAGTGGGAATACGTGGTTGTCTATCTCGCTGCCCTCTGGGGTGATCAATGCACAGCTACAGCTGGTTGAAGGGGACCAAATCCATAGAACAGTTGATTTGGTTCCATTTTACCAGCTTTAGCAAAGCATTCTGGGATGAGCGGGACAGTAGCACGGGAGCTCGCAGCTGCAGCCCGGATCTGCAAAGGACATCAGAGAGGACATGCTGATCAGTAAGTTCAATATTTAATTATTTTGACGTCAATACACTTGCATACTTCTGACAAATAAACAATACGAGGTGTTCATTGGATAAGACACAATTGGAACAAGCATAACCTTAAATGAAAGCAAAGAATGAATGATTAAAGAAAAAGTCCAATCACATTAAATGCCTAAGACACAGGAAAGCATTTTTAAGGCCCAAGCACTGCAGTGCGCAGGATCCTCTTGTTTTTTTTGCCTTTTGTGATGTCAATAGATGATTATATTCCATCCTGTACTATTCAATCCTGAATGATAAGGGAACTACTTGAACACTGACATGTACGTACTGTATCACTTTCCATGAAAGTGACTTCAAATTGCAGTAAATAATACTTTTAAAACGTCATAGAATGTAGCTGTAGGGGGAGGTTGTAACTCAGTGGTTAAAGCTTAGGGCTCTGGACCTACAGGTCACAGATTCGAGCTGCCATTAGTGGGCCCTTGAGCAAGACACTTAAGCTCTAATTGCTCAGTCCACCCCAGTAGTGAGGAAGGGATGCGTTAGAAAGGGCATCCAGCGTGAAAACATGCTACAAATATGATATGCAGACCATCCGCTGTGGCGACCCCTAACCCCCAAAAGCCGAAAAACAACCAGGACAGCGTTAGTATATAAAACCCAGGGAACCAGAATGATGATGCAAGCTGGTCCAGAGTGCCTTTTTCAAAGTTCCATACAATGACATGCCGCAAAATCAAGGCTGCAATTGTTATTTGAATACTTTGCTGAATACTCATATTCTCTTGACATTTTGCAAAATGGTCCTCTGACACGTGACAAATAAAATGTGAATTTGAGGTTCTTTTGTGTCACTCCAGTGTTTGTTGTTGAGTGTGAAATCAACAACAGGTGTATGAAATATTCATACACCTGTACGAATATCCTCATTGTCATCTAAAGTAAGAAAATATGGAAGGCGATTGTAAGAATAAGACCATGAGTAGAGGTACAGGGAAGGTGTAGCTCAGTGGTTTAAGGTGCTGGGTTACTTATCGGAAAGCCGGCTCGAGCCCCAGTATTGACAAGCTGCCACCCCTGGATCCTTTGAGCAAACCCTTTAAACGCTCTGTGCTCCAGGGGTGCCATATCATGGTTGACCATGTACTCCAAACAAGCTGGGATATGCAAAGAATGTATGTGCTGTAATGTATATGTAACAAATAAAGGTTATTTTTTTGTTCAAGTATTGAAGATGGAGACTATATCACAATGGACAGTCTTGCCTGCCACTCGTCTGAATTCAGATGGAGCCGATTGAGATACTTTTGGCCTTTTTAAAATGATACCCCGTGATTGCCTTTTCTCGGTTTAGAGAGACATTGAAAAGATGTAGACCACATGGCACACTAAGGACTCATCAAAGTAACATTTGTCTTGGTAAAGGAATACTGAGGGATCTCCCAGGATGTTAATGTGATCAAGAACTCTGGGAAGTCCTTCTCAGATGTTTGCCAATATGGACCACATATAACACTGGGTAAAACAAACCAAACTCTTCAATGTGAACTAGTTTAAAAAGTTTAATATTAAAAAAAAAAATCACAATTACACAATGCTTGTGCCTGTATAATATTTCACTCTCCATTAAGGGAAATGTTTATTCTCTCTTTGATATCTGCTCCTACATCAGAAGTAATTATGTCTAAGAGCATCTAAGTGAGTAAAGACTCATAGGGTGTTGAGTAAATGTGTGTGCGTGTGTGTGTGTGTGTGTGTGTGTGTTTGTGTGTGTGTGTGTTTGTGTGTGTGTGTAAGCCCATGGAGAGATTAAGAACATCCTGTGAAATAAATGCATCCAAGCATCTTTATACTTTCCATTAAATGCGTTTAGAGACAACAGTCAAACTAGAGAAAACAATGAATGTATCACAAGTTTGTCAATAAGCGTTGAATTAATAAAATAAAAAAACTCACCTCCCCTGGTCTCTCCTCTAATCTGTAATAAGTATATTTTCTCTTTCCCTCTCAGTTTTGCCTTTTCTGCCTGCATTCCATTGTGTTTTATTTCACTTGACATGTTAGCTTTGCCCTTGAGGGTCCCAAAATGCAACTGCTAACTTTTAAATTAGCATTGGCTAATCGCTAATAGTTAATTACAGTTCATCTTGGTGTGTGTGTGTGTGTGTGTGTGTGTGTGTGTGTGTGTGTGTGTGTGTGTGTAGGTAGGACAAGATGAGAGAAAAATGCGTTTGCTGCATTTGAAGCTGCACTGGGTGTCTGCATTAGGTATGTGGGTTGGGCTTCATAGTATGGATGGGGGAAGGGTCTGATAAATAGAATACAGCTCAGGAATAATGCTACCAATGGTAGCCACTTTCACCTCTCCCCACAAATACAAAAGTGAGCGCACACACACACACACACACACACACACACACACACACACACACACACACACACACTACCCTACATCTTAGTCGGCTCTTAAAATACTTCAGCGATTGTGACTTTGTTGTTGACCTCCTCACGTCCTTTTAAAAATAAACCCTGTGACAGAGACAGGATGAACGACAACGGACAATGCTGACACCTTCAAGCGCGTGTGTGTGTGTGCGTGTGTGTGTGTGTGTGTGTGTGTGTGTGTGTGTGTGTGTGTGTGTGTGTGTGTGTGTGTGAGACGATTGCACCACTACGATACGCTATGCAGGACAACTTGAGAGTGGAAAGAACTTAAAAAGGCACTCGCTTTTGAGAAGCTTAAGCTAAACCTCAGTAGTGAGACAGTTGTTGGATGGAGGTTGTGGATATATTGTATGTGTATTGGGATATCAGGAAAAGATGTGGAAGAAAATGCCTGTTATAAGTCTTAAATGTTATGTCATAAATAAAAGTGTGTTGGTTAGTGACAACCTGACCAGGTTAAGGACAGAAAGTGTTACTAGTAGAAGAATTCTTACTGCAGGGGTCTGAATCACAGTCTGTTACCCAGCAGTCTCTCATTCCCCAGAGTCCCCTCTATGGACAAATAGCCACAACCAAAGTTGTACCCTAGAGGCCTTTCTGAAATCACAGTCCTTCATGCAGTAAAGCAGGATATTCAGAATTCGGCTGCATTGGAATCAATAAATAATATACACTACATAATTTACAAATAATTTTGGGATGGCTGGCTAATGTAGTAGAAAAGAGCTTTAAAACCAAAACACATATGTTTGCTAAGGCACAAAAAAAAAATCTTTTGCGGGTTGATTACGTGAGTGTATTGTTGCGGATTTGCATAGGAAAGATATTCCTTTGGTGAAAGCAGAAAGCGGACCTGTTGTGAAGGTTTTGCAATGTGCATTACAGACCGGTATTAAAGAGATGGCATACCCTGGTCTATTTTGAGTATGTGTATCCCTGTTACATTCCATTCCTTATCTCTTCAGTCACATTTTAGGACAGCTGAAGTCCTAAAGGGTGTGTGTGTCTGTGTGTGTGTGTGTGTGTGTGTGTGTGTGTGTGTGTGTGTGTGTGTGTGAGAAGGTCCATGAGAATGCAAGAACAAGGCTTGCGATGTACAGGTGATATATGGGAGCAGACAGCTGAGAATGGCTTCCTGTGAACAACCATGGAGTTTGACATGATCCAAACTATTCAAACCCCTCATTCAGCTTTCAAAGTCAGGGCATGCGTTGTCCCCTATATCTGTTCTCATTATGTCTCTTATTCTTACATTTCAAAAGCAAAACTTTGTTCCTTTTTTAAGATGTCCTCTACTTTGACTCTTTATTACTCCTTCTTCCTCATCCTTGCCACTTTGCAGTATCTACTTGTCTCTCTTTCCCCCTCTCTCTCTCTCTCGCTCTCTCTCTCTCTCTCTCTCTCCTTATCTGGACAATTCTTAGTGCATCTCAGTTATAGTTTGACTGACACGCCCACAAAGCCCCAGCACACACATGCTCAGGGGAATGGTCAAAGAGCGACACCTGTTCAGCTATATCAGCTACATCCTGTCACTCCTTTTAGCCTCTGGCTTCTATCACCATGCCTTCTTTGCCATGACACTGCTACAGATCTGACACTCACACCAAGCAACGACAGAGATTTAGTACATTTTCAGACCAGCGGACACGCAAAGGAAAGCTTGATTCATTCGTTATCGGTTCAAAGAAGCATATCAAAGTTTCCTGCAATAATATAATTAACCATTCAACAATGATGCCTAAGGTTTTTCAAAAACATCGGAACTTAATGAAGCTTCCAGTGACAATAGTGTACATAATCAGTAAAAATGGATTTCTGAAAGGCGTTTTTAAAAGCCCCACAACCACCCAGTGTGCCTGGCAAATTCGTAAATTAATATATAATATAACTGGCAAACAAGTAAAGACACCTTTTTATCCTGATGGGTCAAATTATTCGATTTTCCAATTGCTGCGTCAGTTTCACCGTCTCTTTAAGGCAAGATGCTGGGGGTCATAGAGTTTATACAGTGATTTGAAATACATCCAGTGACATAAAATTGTTGCATGTAATCTGCTATGTTTACTGTCATATGTTTACTGTCGCATCTCATGGTGCTGATGTTGATGTGCAGTAATTAGCTAATATGCGGTTGGCTAATTTAGCTCACTCCTATTATTAACACAGTGCAAAATTTTTCAAGTATTAAAAAAAGAAATAAAGCACATTAAGCCTAAAAATGAAGAATGTTGACGGGGATATTCAAAGACACCCGTAAGTGAAAAAGTGATACGGGTCTTGGTGAGGTGTAAGTATTGATTTTTTTACTATTAAATAAGCAGAATTCTTAAAGAAGACATTTATCAAAGGTATTTTTGTTTGTATATAATAATTATATAAAGAATAATTCATTAATAATAATAAGAGGAAGAAGAATTAGTATAATTCATTCATCCCTAATAAAACAGCTATTATTTGCGTAAAGGTGTTACCAGAATGATATATGTACATAATTCCATTGTCCTCGTCAGAATTTCACACATTGTTTAGTAACGCAGGGTATAAGGGCACAAAGAGATGTTATTCGCTATAATCAGTCAGCTTGCTAATTGTCCTCATTCAATCCCTGCTATTTATTACACTGACTTCTGGCCTGCTTGTAAACTTTAACGTGCGCTTACGATTAACTCTGCTCTTATTTATTTACTATTCCATGTTTATTTCTCCTTTAGATTCCTACAGAGGCCACACAAAAAAAAGAGAAGTCCAGTACTCGTTTTAGGGGTCCTGATGAAGCAAATCACATATGCTCAAGCCCCGGCACCGGAGTTATGTGGTTTTTGTCGAGAGGTGTTAACCATGCTGCAGTGCGTTTGCAGCTCCTTTCCGCTCGCCCCTGCATTTGGACGTGAGCGTTCAGCCCTTACTCAGCACTCTTTCAGCTCCTGATTGGCTGATCCAGGCAAAGTGCGACAGTAACAATAGCCTTAACTCTTATCCATGGGTTCTCCTCTACAGAAAGCACAGAGGCCCACAATATCCAGTGTGATTGGGGGAGGGGGGGGGTTCTTTTGCCTCTTACATTGTTTAATGTAACAAGAGCCAATCCTACGTAATTATAAATGCTTTGTATTGAAAATCCCTTCTGACATCATTTTAGGGCAAAAGCAATAGCCAACCCTTAAAATTCCATGGTCTGTATAGTAAAATAAATGTGTGTAATGGGCATTTAATTTTTAATTTCTCTCTCTCTCTCTCTCTCTCTCTCTCTTTCTCTCTCCCTTTCAATTTCAATGTAAGCATGCTTTATTGGTATGACAATAATTTTACATTTGTTTTGCCAAAGCAATTTGCAGCATACAATTGGGCTGCATCCAAAAATGATATGAAGATAATAATATAATAAAATAAGTGAAAAGTTGGAGGAAAGACTCTCTCTCTCTCTCTCTTTCTGTCATTCTGTCTTCGTGAAATATTTCAAGATAAAATTCCACTGAGGATGTCAAATTTGTACCGTGTCTCTTTGTAATCTTGCTCAGTAGCGGTTTACTCAGGATTGCATTGTTTGTCATTTTTATTCCATTTTAATCATTGTTTTTTTACTGCAATGTGTTATCGATGAACTGGAATAACTAACTATGTACACAGCATTGGTCAGCATTGGTTGTAGACAGCATTAGTCCGTTATGCAAACACAAACGAATACCCTCATACATATATACATGCAAGGGTACTGCATTGAGTAGCACAAATGTTGGCGAAAAAGCGATACGAAAGAGGAAATCAAGACGATAAATGCACAATATTACATGAACTAAATTCTAAAAAACTAAAGTCTTCTGTCTCTCTTTCTGTCTCTGCACATGCTGAGAATTTTAAGACATTGAACAAAATGTCCATTATTTTAAAAAGTGTTTGGGAAAGGAATAGGAAAACGATGATGAAAGACAAACCAGGCACCAAATGACAATTTGAAGAATTTTGAAAATTAGTAATATTTATTTTGTGACTCATGGGAAGAATACACATACTTTTTAACCGGGTATTATAATTTTCCCACAATCCATAAATGATCAGTGGTCTTTATTTTTAACTAGGTGATATATATTTCCACATAATTTCTGCTTATTTTTTCTTTTTTTTTCTTCCTGTTTCATATTCTGCATCTCTTATGTTTGGGATGTGCAGCTTCTTATTGACTTTCTGCTCACCTTTTCTCTTAAGTGTCCACCTAATATACTGCACATCAGTCTCTCTCTCTCTCTCTCTCTCTCTCTCTCTCTCTCTCTCTCTCACTCTCTCACTCTTTCTCTCTCTACATCTGGTCCCAGTCACCCCATTAATGTTTCATTCTTTAAGCAGTTCATGTGGAGATCAGGGAGTGTGAGCATTTTACTCGCAGCAGCAATCATCCTGGAACTTTACCAAGGCTCTCAGCACCACTTTCTTCAGCCTGTTCCAAAAAGTATTTGCTTTGGATTAGGTCTCATATTAACGGCAGAACGTTTAGCCTTCTTCAATTTTTTTCAGAATCGGACTAATGGCTGTAACACTCCTGCCCGTTCGCACTTACACCAGTGGAATTTTCTCTCTCTATTAGTGTCTATTCTTTCAACAACATGATTACATTTGTTTATATTCCGTTTCCAGATATTAGTGTTTAGACCTAATTAGTGTTAGTTTAGACCTGAGGCTTTTCTGCACTGTAAAAGTTAGATTTTTAATTTTGGTATATACATATAATTTGGTCTTGGCTTTACATTAAGCAGAAAAAATTAATGCAACAAAATGTGTACATAAAAGCAAAGTTATTATTATTTTTTTTTAATTCAGTGCACCAGGAAACTAATTTCGGGACATGGTGTAAATAAGTGTAAATATCGTTACATCATTGTCAAATAACAGGAATCATCGAGCTTGTTAGTTTCCTAATCAATAAACCCTTTTTCACTGGTAAAATAAAGATGAAATGAAAAAAATATAGAATAAATAAAAAAAACGATAAAACGTAATAGAGACAATTAAAAGTGATGCACATATGAGCGGTAATTCAATATGAGCCGCGACAAAAAGTTTAACATTTATGCTCTGTAAACGGGTCTCAGAACATGAATGTCTCATTGCACAAGTCTCACATTGCACCACTCGTTTGCAATGATGTAATGAAGTAAGTGATGTAATGAAGAAATTCATTTGATTTATTTCTTTATTTAACAATAAAGTCTTTACACTCAGTATTTAATATACATTTGTTTAATATACATATTATTTATGTTTTACTTGCTATTTGCTCTACCTATTAGGTTAGATTCTCCCACCTCTCTCTCTCTCTCTCACACACACACACACAATCTCTCTATATTACTCTCAGCTCCTGGCTTAAACATTGCAGGTCAATGCTGAAATGTCCCTGACTATGCAGTCCTAATGTGTTCAATTAAGTGTGTGTGTGTGTTTGTGCATATGATAGAGAGAAAGAGAGAATTTTGCAGGTCTTCAATTAGATGCGTGAAAAAAAAAGATTTCATGCCTTCACTCTTCCATTCCATTTCAATCTAAAACATACAGGAGGTCATTTGCAAATGTTTCTTTCATACACGTTTCAATCCCAATTCGCATTGTGAACCAGTCAGCACGATGTGCCAAAACATAATTGGTATTTGGGATTCCTTTTCCTCAACCATAATGTTTTATTTTTTTAATTTTCTCTTTCTTTCCGACTTTTGTCTGCGCAGTAATCTCATGATGTGTGTATGCACGAGCGAAAGAACTGAATGAGCAATCAGTTTAAAGACAGATGCTTTTTGCAGATGCTTATGATCGGCGGAAAACGCTTGGGAAATTTAGCCTTTCTTGTATTACGCAATAACATATTAATAGCAGTATTCATCATGTATAATAACAAGGCATTGTACTCTCATACTCTTGGCAGATAAGCACACTCTAGTGCTTTGATAGTAATTTCCTCATGGTTAACAGTGCTAGGTAGTTTTTAATTAGGCTTCAATGCTAATGTTAAGGAGTTAGTGGTAGGTTCCGTGTGTGCATTTCTATTCGACGTGAAGCACTTCCTGCTAGCTGTGGACAGACGCTGTGAACTATAAAAGGTGAAACACCAGGCGAAGCAAACTAGTAAAAAGTTATGGTGTCAATAAGCTCTGGCTGTCTCACTCGGCGAAATGCCCTCAGCTCAGCTAAAAGAAAAATTATAGTTGGTAATAATAAGTCCATCTGTGATGGTCCACTAAGCTTTAATTCTATGTAATTATCTGTACACCTCTCTCTCTCTCTCTCTCTCTCTCTCTCTCTCTCTCTCTCTCTCTCACTCACTCATGTAGATAGGATTGGCTGTTATTGTGGTTAAATGCTAGCAGATGTCTCCTTAATTGATTGAAACAAATTACAGAGGCATTGATCCCGTGCGTGCATGTGTGGTAAGTATGTGTGTGTGTGTGTGTGTGTGTGTGTGTGTAGGCAATTGTTCTAAACCATGAACACAATTTGAACCAAACTACGCTGCAGTGTGGATGTTTATTTTTCTAACTTAAACAATTGTCATCGTTTAGATCTGTCATGTTCCTTCCCAAATTGTGAAAACAATTATCTGGGTGTAACAGCCATAAGTCCCTTTTATGCTGCGACGTAGGCTCGTTTAATTTATCTTCTCCAATTTATGTCCCTCCCATTTGCAAAAGTTCTAAGATGCTGTTCTAACCAGCAATGCTAGCGTCAAGGGTAATGGCAAGCTCCTTACAACAAGACCCCGACCTTTGCACTCACTCCAGAGGCTTAGCTCTCGACCGCATCCGATCTCGCCGAGCCCTGGAACTGACTGCACATGCTAATCGCGAGCTAATTGATTATTCCTTGTGTGCGTCCCATGCTGCTCGTGCCGATGAAACCTCCTGCGCTTTTACAGGGGGCTCAGGAATGCCACTCGTGCATTGAACAGGATAGATGGTTTAGGCTCAGCGCTAAGACTCCTTATCATAACTCCCTGAGGCAAAGCAGTTGTCATGTACTGTGCGCTTATTGTGTAATGACTTATAATACAGCTCTCAGCAAGCTGCTATCGTGAAACCGCACTGTGATTTACCGCGCTGGATTTATATGCCTACTCAAACGAGCGCAGATTTCCCTCTTTGCAGCAATACAGTACATACAGCGTAGCGGAATGATATATAGATGCCAGCTACAAGAGGTATATTTTTCTGTCATTTTTGGTTTTCACCTTTCTTCTTCTTTAAAGCCACGCCATGCTTCCCGGTCTGTCTTTGACATGATTTACAAAATAGGAAGCTTGTTTAAAAATGATAACAACATCAATGCCAACTCACACTTGTGCACATTATGGGGAAAAGCAACCAAACATTACATGCAAACACACAGAACTTAGCTTTAAATAGCGAGACAGTGTGTATTTAGGAAAAACGCCCAGTGCCCACTTTTATATACGAAATATCTTTTTATGAATATAAAATACACGTTGACGTTAATGTCTCATTCAATTCCTTTGGCCACGTTTTTATGCTTATTTACTCGTGCCACTCACTAACAGCATCAATACCATCCTCATCTTCTTCATCTTATTTTTAGGGAGTGACTTATTATTAGAGGGCCACTGTTACTATTATTACTTCCCTAAACGAAATTATTTTGATATCAATGTGTATATTGCATACGTGGTGATCTAATGCAGGATTTATTGCCTCTTATTCTTGCTAGCACTAAAGCACTTAGACCGCCGCGTTTCAACGATCGTTGGTGTAATTCAGCTGACTCTTTCCATCTTTGGGTCATGAAGCATGTAGGACTGAACGGGATTAGGATTAAGGCAGGTTTAGGCCTGATCTGGCTGTAGTGGGGCCCCCTCGGCCCCTGGCTTTGACCGCCTCAGCACATTGACTCAGTCAGCATTGCTGCATATTTAATGTCCTGATGAGCACTTCCACCTGCTGACACAGGCAAAGTGACAGAACAATACACCCCTCCCCTCCACACCTCAATCGCTTTATCCGGCCGTCCATGTTACCTCATAGCCAGCATGCCTGAAACATCCATCCACCCATCCATCCATCCATCCATCCATCCATCCACCCTCCCTGCCTGATCTCACATACTGACCTCAATGACCTGTTTCTTTTCTTCTTATTTAAAGCACCACTACTCTTTTCCCTGTCGACACCATGCCCTGTGTGCATGTGTATGTGCGTGTGTGTGTGTGTGTGTGTGTGTGTGTGTGCATGTAGCCCACATTCCCAGCTCGCATGCTCTCCTGTAGCCATGCTCTATATGTTACCGCTCTCAACTCGGTCAGGCACCTGGTCCCTTGAGTATCCTATCCCACTTTCTCTCCTTCTTTCTTTGTCTCACTTATATGCATATGCTCTCCATTTCAAGGCGTATTTATTCGCTTTTTCCCCCCAACTCT
>JACRUU010000030.1:8367247-8392247 GCA_030449085.1 Kryptopterus vitreolus
AGAGAGAGAGAGAGAGAGAGAGAGAGAGAGAAGGGGGGGAGGAGGAGGAAAAGAGAAAAGGAGGTGAAAAAAAAATGAAAAAGAAGGAAAAGAGATTCTTCTTATGGTGCACAGGAAGGAAAAAAAAAAGTTGATATGGAACTACATAGAAAAAATGGAAAGGCTGGAGGAACAGTGCAAGGTAGGTTAAAGAAAATAACCTTGACAATCATAGGCCTCCAGCCCATCTCATCACAGTATGGGCATGTCTGATTAGCATTGCATCATGTTACTTTCAGAGGAAACCCCCCCTCCCCCAACCCCCCATCCTCCCACCTGTCCTACGAAAGAGAGATTCTCTAAGCTACGGGATCTGAAACAGGAGCAGGAGACAGTACGGACAGTGTGCTGACACTAGATGCCAAAGGGAAACGCACCACACAGCACCCGAAATGCGCAGCTTTTCTCTCTCTTTATTCCCTGTGATCGCCTCACTGCAGTCCCTAAGATATATTCCATACTGTCGCACGTTCCTGTCCATCCCAAAAGCCAAAAATGAGCCTGGTTTATAATGCCGTCAAAAAGAAAAACAACAACAAAAAAAAACCCCGATTAGATACAAAGCAGCCAGACATGACTGTGATGATCTAAAAAACAAAACAAAACGAAGAATCTAGACCAGTGTATTAATGGTACACACGGTGTGGGTGACTAGGGTTAAGAGTGATCAGTAAAGCCTCCCACTGCCATGAGGCTTTTATACCCCTGGGGTAAAAGCAGAGCAAAACTCCCTCTGGCCCTTCACCCACTTCCTTCACACTCTAACCATATTTAGTGAGGCAGGGCAAAAAATAGCCGCTCAAGTGTTGCTTGCTTTGACTCGCACTGGGTTGGGCTACGAGAAGGCAGGGTTTCTAACAGAGGGAGGGGTATGTTTGGATATTGAGAGGGAAAAGCAGGTGGTCTTGCCCTTTCACTGTGTAGACTGATACATTTTGCCTATGCTGTTTTGTTTTCCGACATTTTTATTTATTTATTTTTTTTACTATCACCCCCCACACACACACACACAGCGGGATACAGATTTTTATTATTTCGAATGGTTTGACAGAATCTATTCATGTTACTTGAATTCCATATCCTAGACTGCTGCCCTGCAGGTATTTTTAGTTTAGCCAAATAAAGAGGTGCGTGTTCCCCCGTCCAGCCCTGAAACTCAGCGAGCTGACCTGCTGCAAGCTGATCACTGGGCTCTGCTATGTATGGTCAGAGCTGACGAGCTTAACGTGAGAGAAAAATCACACTGGCCGAGTCAAATATCCCGTGTGTGTGTTTATCCAGCGCATACTGTGTTTCACGACGTGAACTGTTCTAGCGCTTTTGCGCGCCTGATTTGCTGGATTGTGCAGATGAAAGAGAGATCTGCAGTAAATCCCAGAGCTCTTGTTTCTCTATCTTGGGCCGATAGTTTATTGTTTACAGGGTTTATAGATGTTTTGGACAAAAGTCTGATTATGTTCCTGCAATTGCAAGGCTTGAGGTGTAGCATATAACATTCAACATGACCTGACATTTCCTTGCTGACATGCAATGCAATATAATAATAATAATAATAATAATAATAATAATAATAATAATAATAATAATAATAATAATAATAATAATAATAATAATAATAACTATAACTATTATTATAACAAAAGTTGTCTTAATTATTAATAGACACAACAACAACAACAACAAATAATAACAATAATAATAATAATAATAATAATAATAATAACAAATAATACATAATTATTATTATTATTATTATTATTATTATTATTGTTACAAAGTTGTCTTAATTATTAATAGACAACAATACTACTATTACTACTAGTACTACTACTATATACTAATAATTAATAATTATTATTATTATTGTTATTTAATCAAACATATAATTATTATTATAAGTTTCAAAAGAGCAACTTTAAAATAAACACCACCAAAAGTCAATAATTATTATTATATTATATGATTATTGTAGAAGTACCTATATTTGAACTTTTATCATTTTTGTCCGGAGCATCTTACAATCACCTAAACAGTTGAAGGCTAAGGGCCCTTGCTCAAGTGCACAGCAATAGTTATTTGACTGGATTTAAACCGAAAAGTTCAACACAATGATCAGTGTGCTGCCAATTCCTATTACTTCTGGTAAAATTCTTAAGAGAAAAAGGTGAGGTGTAGGACATGAAAAGCATTTGTCACACAGGTATTTAAAAACGTTATAAAACTATATTAATGGCAGTGGTGCGCCTGTAATAAAGACAACAAGGGTTTGTATTCTCTCCATGATGTTGGTCTGAGCAGTGGAATGTTTCTTAGGTATATAATATGAACATGCAGGATGAGGCAGGGGCTTCAGAATTGAGAAGACGGCAGAAAGAGGGAAGATGGGAAAAGAAAAGATATTGATTTCCCCCTTAAAAAGGCAATCTCCTCAGCTAAAGTGCTCTTGGGGGGGGGAGCTACTGTGTGTGTGCTACTGTGTATGTGTGTCTGACTGTGTGGGTTTGACAGAGAGACAGACAGACAGACAGACAGATAGACAGAAGTGAGAGAATGTATCACAAGAGAGTCAGTCTGTAACCTTAGAGGGGCTTCTTGCTCGTTACAGCGCTCTTTTATATATTGTCTCATGAGGCTCATAGTGCTAATACCTATGAGAGTTTAGAGAAGCCAGCCTAAATGACGATTGTGATTCGTTAAGGACAGGGTGAGAGGTTAGAGCTGCTAACATGAAATATGACCTCAATTTATGTCTTCAGATCATTTCAATAATTATCTTTAGCACAAATCAGAACAAATCCTAACTTGAATATACACAGTTCATCCCAATATGCAAGTTATTCATATAGTCAGTTTTATTGTCACATAATAGATGCAAAAGCAGTTTGCAAGTACACCTTAAATGCAGAAAAATAAAACATAGAAGACATAAAAACCCTGAAAAGGCAAAGTACGTGAACAAAAACCTTAACTAGACCTTGAACATAAACCAACAGCAATTGTGTTAAGAAAAACAAAAGCCAAAGTGTAGCATGAAAGGTGAAGATACAGTATATACAAGTGAATGGTGATGAGGCACAGAATGAGAAAAGGCAGTCGCTGGACAAAATCCTGACATGTTAAAGGATCTATGCATTAAAAACATACACATAATGTGTAGCTCAACAATAAAAACAAACCCTATAGACTATTATTTTAGCGCACTCTTATTTAGTAACAGTAATAAAAGTGGCACAAATGTGATAGAAAGAAAGGTAGGTCTTTGCTTCATTCTGCAGGAAAAAAAGAAAATGCAAGAAAGGCAGTGTGCTCTTAATCAAGATCATTATGGTACATTAACAACTGCAAGCAAACACAGCATCGAACTGCCTACTCTGCAGTGATGTGAGTAATCAGGGGAAAGTGATATGTTTGAGGAGCGGGTCATGGTTTCAGGGGCAGAGAGGGGGATTTCACAATGTAATATCCTGTATTTAGGACGCCGCATAAATTCATACCACTGAAAAACACTGAATAATATTGTGTATTATTGTAATCATAGAAGAAGAATGAAGAAGAATAGCCTTTATTTGTCACATGTACATTACAGCACAGCGAAATTATTTTATTCGCATATCCCAGCTTGGTGTTGGTAGCTGGATTCAGAGAGCAGGGTCAGCTATGATATGGCGCCCCTGGAGCACAGAGGGTTAAGGGTCCCAAGGATACCGGGGCTCGAACCTGGATCCGATCAGGGTTCGGGCCCCGGTATCTCCAAGCTTCCGCCCTTGGGTCCTTGAGCAAGACCCTTAACCCTCTGTGCTTCGATAGTGATTTGTTTGATGGTACCAACCAGGTCAAGTAACCCTTTTTTGAATAGGGTCATTTATAATCTGTATTTTTTATTACATTTCCAGCATAATCTTCCCAACACTGATGGTCACTGATCAGGCATAACATTATGACCACCTGCCTAATATTGTGTTGGTCATCGTTTGCTTCCAAAACAGTGACGATCCATCGAGCACTAACAACATTCAACTCGTTCAGCAATTTGAGCTACAGTAACTCGTGTGTTGGATCGGACCACAAGAGACAGCCTTCGCTCTCCAGGTGCATCGATGAGCCCTGGCAGCGCATGAACCCCTGTCACTGGTTCACTACTGTTTCTTACTTAAGCGACTTTTAATAGATACTGACCACTACAGACCGAGACTCATAAGAGCATAAGAGCTGGCCCATGTGAATCTCCTTTTCTTCACTTTATACACCAATTTTTAGAGTATGTTCACTTGCTGCCTAGTATTTCCCACAATGCAATGATGAACAGATAATTAGACTCCATGGTGATAATGTCATGCCTGGTCAGTGTAGCTAGAAAACGCTTTATCTATAAACAGATTGAGTTGCAAATGCAGAGGCAGACAGGCTGGTTGCTTTCTAGTGGTGAAGCTGTGGGGCATAATTGTTTTTTACAGCAAATATTACTGCAACTGAAATAAAATAAAGATGTCTGCAAAGTTGGCAATAAAATGTATTATGGTTTTATCTAAATGTTGTTGCAGGAAAATTATTTGTAATAACTGTATAATTGTTGTTCTACCATCCTACAAACACACCCCCTTCTCTTCTTTTGCACATCTCTCTTGCACATCCTTCAAAAACAACTATGTTTACATATATTTTTGAGGTATACTGCGCACCTTCCAAATGTTTACATATATTTGTATATTAGCAGTGAAGATGTATATCAGATTTTAGCTTCAAGACAGATTCACATCTATATATATATATATATATATATATATATATATATATATATATATATATATATATATATATATATATATATGATATATTGACAACTTGAACCTTAGATTCACATTCCCTTTTGCCTTATGGAGAGTGTTGCTTGCTCTATGGCTCTGCCTTGAGCTTCATTCCCCTGTGCGAAAGTTCCACGCTGGCGGTTGCTCTTACGGACTCATGCAGAGCAGAGGACGCCACTTAAGGCTGTCCTCTCTGTCAAGATTATTCCAAAAGACTTCCCATCAGCCACTGCAAAAGGCCACGTTTGTTTAAGCACATAATACAGGTTTGCTGATGGTTACTACTTTCATATGTGAGTCTCCCTTTTCACTGAATTGTATGCCTTTTGCAGGTCCATGCATTTTCCGGTGTTTTATTTTCCATGGTTCTTATTATGATTTCTGTTTGTTTTTTGTGTTTTATTTCATTACGTTATCCTCCGGGGGTCGCTGTATTTGCTCGTTCTCCTTGATGTCATGTCACTGTTTCTTTGCACTTGGTTTTGTGTATTATTTGTTTGCACATGTCTGCACAGTGACAACTCCTGATAAAAGGGTCACCATGTCCAACAACAACAAAAAAATTCCATTTATATACACCATCACCCATTATAACATTTAAGGGTCGCCATGATTTATAAGCAAGAGCATCCGTGACTGAGAGCTGCAATATGTCCTAATTATTCCACCGTTTGTGAAAGAATACTTTTTTTATGACAAAACTATTATACAAAAAGGCATATAATGGAAGTGGAAAGTTAAGCGCCCAGACCGAAACGCATATATGTGTGTAGATGCACAAAGACTCTAGTAGGATTTGGGCAATTAGTAATACTAGGGCAATACGAAAATTTTGGTAAAATAACTATTTGGATCCTTTATGTGATCTCTGTGGTCAGTCATCGCATCCCTGGTGAATTCCTGGCAACCTGAATCCAATTAAAGATAAAGCGGGGAAATTATTCAGGCTAGGTCCATATTATAAATGCTGCTCTTACAACAGGGTGCATTTCTGGCAACATTTGCAATGTAAAAATTCAACAGTTTATGCAAGACTGTCTAAAAATAATCTTGATGTTATAGGACCACGATGAAAATGAACCCTGCGCATTTTTATACGGAGTAGCTTCTTCTGTACACAGCAGTCATTCTGTTAAGGTGGAAATCAATTTGTATTCTAATGGCATATCAGTTCTATCAAGTCCCTTCACACCCTCTAATTACTCCGACACAAGAGATTTTATTTAATAAGAACTTCATTTATTAACGCATTTATTTCTTTGCTACTGAAGCAGAATTTCCTCTTTCATCCTAAGGTTCCCTGCTTGACCAATTCCATCCCTTTCACGGCGGCTTTTAACTGCAATTTGCGACCCAGAGCGCATTTAGCCGAAGCTCGCAGGCATAGTTTTTGTGATGAGCGACATCCTTTTTGCTTATCCTCCTAGTGAATGTAATATAATCACAAATTGCTTGCAGTTTGAACAAATGGGATACAAATATAATGTGGAAAAAAATAGACCTTTTAGGATGAGAATAAATACACGAGTTATACAATACTGAACGAAATTGCACTAAATACTTCCAAATGTATTTACATAAATGCTAGAGGATACGACACACTTTCAATTCAGAGTGGAATGTGTGTGTATGCACACGAGTGTGTTGGGTGTCTCAGGGTTCAGTATGGGTTGTGTACATCTAATTTCTTTTGTGTGTAATTCAGAGAGAGAATGAAGGGCAGACAGAGAGACAACTCAGCCTTGACTGTAGTGTGACTGAATATCAGAATAACAACTGAGAGAGAGAGAGAGAAGAGAAGAGAGAAGAGAAGAGAAGAGAAGAGAAGAGAAGAGAAGAGAAGAGAAGAGAAGAGAAGAGAAGAGAAGAGAAGAGAAGAGAAGAGAGAATCAGAACAGTTTTTTTATTATATTGGAGAATACTATATACGAAGAGCATTAAGAAATTGTACATACCTTGTAGCATTCCTATTTACATCACCATGTCACCATGAAACTGTTGACATACAACAATCTGGAAGAATTCTGGTAGAATTTTTGATTCTGATCATTTTTTTATATTCTTTATTTTGAATATCTGACAGAGTTTCCCTCTTTCTCAACTTCAAATTGCAGGCGATTTTCTCCTACGGACCATTTTCTGAGCTTTATGTTGGTTTAGCCTTTTTAAACAATTAATATAATCTTCATTAATATAATATAATAATCTTTGAAGGTAAACAATGGTTTAACACAAGAAACAAGAATCTTAATTCTTTTTCCTTTAATTTCCCAGTGAGGTTATGTCTTATATATATATATATGTAATTCCTCTCAACAGAGTTTAGGCTGGTGTGGATGGTATCTGAGGCTTTGAGATTTCGGTTCTTCTACTTCTGTACTAATACTGAGTACGTCCCTCTGGATAAGGGGATCTGATAAACGACGGAAATATAAATGCAAAAGTATAAAATAAAAAAGCAAAATTATAATGAAAGTTTTTAACACATCAAGATCCGGATTTACTGACATTTAGAACTCAAATGCCTTCACTGATAAAAGAATCGCCTGTGCCATTTCATTCGTGTACTTGGGGACTGTACCTGTGTGAGTCATGCGTGAACATATACAGCACATGCACATGCACAAGTGTTGCTTCCCCTTTGGCTTTGCCTTGAGCTTCACGTCTGAGCAGATCACTCCAAGCGAAGCAATAAGGATGATATAAACAACAAGACCTCTTTTGGATTTAGGGATAGAAAGAGAGATAGAGAGAAGTGGAAAGGTTGGCCACCGACGCAAAGTGTTTGCCTCTGTGATTTTGTGAGTATATGGCATTTCACTAGGTTTCTGCACAGGGTGCAGTTAACTGTCCCTGGGGAACGTACACTTTAGTGGCACAGTGCAATGGGCTATGAGATGAATGCTTTCTCTGCATTACTGTGCGGAAAGAAAAAAAGCAATGGATACATTTCCTCACTGGACACACAAACACACACACACACACACACACACACACACACACACACACACGACGTCAAAGATTGTGTTCACTGAAGCTTTGTCCTCCTTCAAGGGTGTTTGGAAAGCAAAAAAAAAAACCACATATTCCTAAACACACTCACTAAAGCATCCAAATACCCCTTAGGTGAAATACATAATATGGACAGAAATGTATACAGATTTCACTAGAGGTCAGATTGACCAAACACACCCTGCATTAAGCAGTAATGGAAAACGCCTAAACAAACCTGGGACAGGGACAAAACTGCAGATGTTTTTTGGACTGCATAAATGCCCAGGGCTGAAGTGCTGCAGCTTTTTTTTAGTGCCTGAAATTTAATTATGCAAGATGTTGGATGCTTGTCAGTAGGCACAAGGCAACACGAACATCTGGTATGGTGGGCAGGCTCAGGCACTGTGGATGCTAAATAGCCCAGGGACAGAAATGCCGAGCCATATCAATTTTAGCTCGTTTTCATATTGAACATGCTCCAGAACTGGGCTAGAGGACATGGCCAAGTCAACATTCCCAAACAGGACAGCTAAGTGCTGGCAGATATCCCTCTAACCCTGTCCGTCTGGCATACAACGCTTTCAACACTGATTCTAAATCAGAAACACAAGAAAAAAGACAATGAAAGGAATGTGCACAGGTGAGGCCAATGGTGAGTGCATACCATTGCTTAGATTTTTTTCCACAGGAAACGACGAAAAACTCCTTTAAACGTGAGAAAGAAGGCTCTACAAGGTCAAAAGTATATAATCGCAGTCTTCTGGGAAGGCTTTTCCACTAGATATTGAAGTGTGGCTGTGGGGGATTAGTGCATTCAGCCACAAGAGTAATAGTAAGGTCAGGCAGTGTTGTTGAGCGAAGAGGTCTAGTGTGCAGTCAGTGTTCCCATTCATCCCAAAGGTGTTCGTTGTGGCTTGAGGTCAGGGCGCTCAAGTACATTCACACCAACTTGGCAAACCATGTCTCGCAAACGCCAATCACGTCTGTGCATCAGGCTTTGTACATAGGGGCACTGTAATGCTGGTAAATGCTTGGATTTGGGTTGCATTTTAGATCTAGCATTCAGTTGCATTACCTATGTTTACATTCTAGTGAATAAGCTGCATTGCCTATGTTTAAATTCTGTTTTTTTTACTCATTTTTACATTTGACTACACTTTATATTGTAAGTTAACTTGTCCTGGATTTGTCCGGAATACTGCTGTAAACAGCCATTAAGACAATCGCTTTTCTTAGTTTTACAGCCAGTTGTGACCTTGAACTATAGCTGGTCTTAACTAATGTTTAAATGCCTGTTTTATGTGCTGTAAAATGAACTTTTAATGCATTTCAAATAGTACATTCATTAGTACATCTAGTTCATTAGTACCACTGTCCTTCTGTGAAGACTTTGTATGGATGCAATGTAGTGTATCGACAAAACAGACAATGGAATAAGAGCAAGGAACAGAAGAACTACATAAACTACATACATATTAAATATTCCTGCTAATTAACAGAATTGTGATTCAGCTTCAAAGTGGTCATGTGACACGTGTTTCACAGGTTAAGCCTTGTGTTTGATGAAAGAGAGTTTTTAATGGCGGTATTTTAACGTATGAGGAGAGAAGAAATAAGAGGAAGCAAACTTTTCTTTTCTTTTTTTTTAAAAAGTGAAATTACCTGATAATATTTGGGTAAATTATCTAGCAAGAAAAGCACTGAACTATATTGTTAGAGTCGCATAATTTTTTGTAAAATGTTAAAATATTTACTGTCTGTCCTTATTGTTTGGATTTTTATTTAAAATAGCTTTTTTTTGCTGTATTTTTATTAGAATTTAAAGTTAAATGCTTGTGGTAGCTCGGACTCTATTTGCCAACGTTCGGGACGTGCATTAAATACAAGAAGTTCCAATAATCTGAAAGGGTTTCCCAGAAAATGAAATTAAGGACCGCTCTAATCCACTTCTATATCGAAGAACCTTTTCCTGCATGTAAAAATGTTTTGAAGTCACTGATTAAATATATATATCCAATATATAGTTCTGGGATGAATATATGAATCTTCATGATTGGAGCAATTATACTAATGTACAAAGCTTGCAGTGTCCAGTTGGGAGTGTCCACTGAAATAAGTCTCTGTAAGGTCTTTTGCAATTCGCAAACATACAGAGTAATTATTTCATTAGGGCCATTGTGTAAACTTTAACACACAATATCTTACACATATATAAACACATTGGTCCATTGATGAGCTGGAGATCATGTTGGACATGTCGTTGCGTGTTATGAAGCACTGGAGTTGCTACACGCATAAATAAAGCCAAAAGTCATATCACAAATGCCACACCAGACATTGCTATAAATCTTCGCTGTATTACAGCTCATGCATTTCAGTAATGTGTGTAGTATGAACATTGTGAAGAAAGACAGAGAGAGAGAGAAAGAGAGAGAGAATAGCTTTCTCATCATATTTCTCTGTGTACAATGTTACAGGGTTGCCTATTTCAGTGATTGAATCACATCGAGCAGTTTCAGCTCTCCATGAGTAAATGGGAGATATTAAAAGAAGACGCTACAGTGTAGTGTAACAGAGCTCAATCGATAGAGACAGCTAAATATAAACCTGTCTTCTGCAACATTTTCAACATAGCTTCGATGAGAATACAGTGAGGGGATGAAAGGGACGGGCAGATTGCAGAAGCATGTGCGGTGTGCGCCCGGTGTAAAAGATATAGTGTGCGTTCAGATGAAAGAATAGTTTGTGTGTGTGTGTGTGTGTGTGTGTGTGTGTGTGTGTGTGTGTGTGTGTGTGTGTGTGTGTGTGTGTGTGATATTTGCCACATGTATCTAAAGACTAAAATAATGTATCTAAAATAAAAATCACTCATACTCGCCTTTACATTTGAATAATAAACCGCTGAATTGTCTGGATATAAATAACTCCTGCACTTTCTGCTGTTGTTGTTTGGTATCATTGGACATCTTAACAATGTGCATGTCCAGGGATTTCCTACATGTGGCTTATTTTTCAAACAGTAACAAACCAGTGTGACTTTGTGTCCGTCTGTAGCCGTGTGGAACGAGGCAATTTACACAAATGAGAATGGGGAGAAAATGTGGTTACGTTTTGTATATCTCTGTATCTCTGTATGTGAGGGTGTAGCTCAGTGGTTTCAATGCCTGGGAAGAACCAAGCTGCTACTCTTGGGTTCTAGAGCAAGGTCATGAACCCCCTGTGCTCCAGGGACCCCTTCTCATGAATGACCCTACTCTCTGACCCCAGCTTCCAAACCAGCTGGGATATGTGAAGAAAGAATTTTGCTAGGCACGTTTCCATTACAAATTTGCGCAAAACTTTTGCGATAAAAAACCTGTTGCGAAATGACGGTATCCAGTAACCATGTCATCCAACTAAAAGTCATCATCTCGCGATAAGTCATTAAAAAAATGTAGGCAGGCTTATTTATGTCAAAGCCAAGGCATTAGGCGTTTTTATTTTTAATTAAAGACGTAGGCATGTTATACAAGCATTAATGCCAACGCAATCTCCCCATACGTGGGAGCTGCCACGTAAGCCCTTGTTCTGGGAGGTAATAGTGCGCGATTTCATGGAGGACCTGTGGATTGAGAATTTCCGGATGAATGTGTTTTGAGCTGTGCAGTGCAATAAGGAATATTATTCCTTTTACTTATACTTTTGCACATCGTCAAAAAAAAAAACACCTCATGCGAACATAAAAACCTTTTCCATTAGGCGTATTTTCAATTTGCTATTTAAATTTGCCGATTTTGAAGAGGTAATGGAAACATAATAATGTGCCTCTCCCTGTGCCTCAGGGTTTTTTTCTTCAGGTTCTCCGGTTTCCTCCAAAAACATGCATGGTAGGTTGATTGGGACCTTGGAAAATTGTCCCCAGTGTGTGTGTCCTCTGTGATGGGTTGGCATTCCGTCCAGGGTGTGTCTTGCTTTAATGCCCATAGACGCCTGAGATAGGCACAGGCTGCCCGTGACCCGAGGGAAGATCGGATAAGTTCATCCATTGTATTTATTCTCTCCTTTATCCTTGGCTCAATATCAGTTCCATTGTCGTTAATGTGTCTTAATAAGCCTTTTTTTTGTTTGTTTCGTTTTTTTCCTAGTTCTTTTTAGTAGAATTGTAGTTCTAGTTTGGCTGATTGATTTGTGAGTATGGGTTATGTCAGTTTCCTGTTGGCTGACCTTTTTTTCAAGTAGGATAAAATTGTTTTATCAAACAGTAATCTCACTGGTAATTGGAATAAGGTTAGAAAACAATTAACAGTTTTTTTTTGTTTTTGTTTTTGTTTTACAACCAGTGAATCCACTGGCATTGTCATTAGCATATAAAAACGTTCATGCATATAAACATGTTCACTGTAGTCATGGTTTACTGTAAGGTCGGATGTTGTGTATTGGCGTGTCTGTATGATCACTGTATAACACTGTATGGATATATTTTTGGCCAAATGGTAACATGTGGTTCTTCATTGTGTTAGTCGATTGAATGCAGTGAGCAGTATTTTCTAATAAACACATTTATTGAGCTTTGATATAGGACTGAGCACGTTGTCCATTCTGTCTCTTTACATCAACTCTGGCAACTTTGTTTAGTACAAAAAATGCTTTGAATAAGATCCCAGCTTTGCTTTCTTTAGGTCTAGAGCAGAGGTGATCTCTCACCACAGCATCTAAGCTTTTTGTATCTGCACCAATAGCCCTCTTTCTCTCTCTCTCTCTTTCTCTCCCCTTCCAAAGCACATCCCCAGAGGCTCTGTCACCACTCTTGTTCTTCTCTATCTGCAGAAGGACATTCAGCACTTTTTTTGCTGAGTGTGCAGTGCATGCAGCTCACTGTTTGTATGAGCACATGTATATATGTGTGTGTGTGTGTGTAAGATCATGTGTAATTGCATGTGCAAGTGTATGGAGTACATTTGCGTTGACCACATCATCAGTCAGTATGACAGATAGAGCAGATTCCGTTCCAGATGTTTTAATAGACTGACATTCCCTTCGGTAACATTGTTAGTTAGCCTCTCATTTTACACCATGGCCTATATGTGACAAGGGGTATCTTCTGTGTTTCTCTCCCTCTCACAATCGTTGCTCTGGATAGCTTTCTGTAGGCCTTCCGTGACTTCCTTGCAGCACTGCAGTAAGCAGTATAGCTAGCGAAGAAATCGAGGTGCTCTTGTAAGATGATTCAGGTGTTTTGTGAAGATGTTTAGTAGAGGAGCATATTGGGTTTTGATACACCTACATGCCTTTCACATTTCCCCAGTTCGACTGTGCTTAGCAGCCCCATCATTCTCTCTTTGATAACACCCTCACATACACACACAGCAGTCCATTAGCTGTGTCAGAATTCACCTCATATCCACACAGAGTGTAAAAAGCCAATGCATCAAACATTGTCCTCTGTTTTACCCCAGGATGTGGTACAAAGCCGTATTTGACTCTTGAACTTGTTCACTTTTCATTCCTCATCACCCCAGATTACAGATAAGAGCAAAACTACTTCTAATTTAATATGAGTTGCTTAAGTGTGTGTGTGTGTGTGTGTGTGTGTGTGTGTGTGTGTGTGTGTGTGTGTGTGTGTGTGTGTGTGTGTGTGTGTGTGCTCAGGCTGAATCATGGGGAAGAGCAATACAGATGGAGAGGAAGGAAGAGTGAGAATTAGGGAAAGGAAAATGAATAAAATGGAGCACTAATGGCATGATGAATCTGTGTGTATTTTTGCTGTGGCAGCTTTGATTTATCACCGAAATTTTCAAGGTCCTGGAATTAGTGAGACGCGATGCAGGAAGAGAGATATATATATAAAAAGGGAAAGAGTGAGATGAGATGAAACATGGGAAAAATAAAATATTACGGATGCATCCAGGCAATCTTGTATCTTTTATAGGTGATGAATAGGAGGAGCATGGTTGATCTATTCCAGCCTAGATCACTGGCTGGACTAGAACTTTTTTAATCTTAAAAAAATGAAGCAGTATTATAGGAATATTTGAAGCAAGGCATAATTATTTACTCCAAAGAAGGGGGTGTAGCTCATTGGTCTAAGGTGCTGGGCTACTGATCAGAAGGTCGGGGGTTCGACAAAGCTAGCACCCTTGGGTCCTTGGGCAAGGCTGCGCTCCAGGGGCACCGTATCATGGCTGACTCTGCTCTCTGTCCCCAGCTTCCAAACAAGCTGAGATATGTGAAGAAAGAATTTCACTGTGCTGTAATGTATAGGTAAGAAAAAAGGCTATGATATGCTAAAGATTTAAAATTGTACACTATTATGATTAAGAATGGTTATATAAACAAATTCTCAGTAAATGTAGCAATATAACCTTATTGTTTTATGTACACGTTAAGAGAATACATGTATGAAGTTTAGCCTTTCTGATTGCTTTTGGGCCATAGAGAGCGCCCGGAGAGAAAATCATGGACATTGCATTGAATGACACAGTGTAGTATCTGTAGCTCATTTTCTTTTTCTCTCTCTCTCTCTATCTCTCTCTCCTTCTCTCTTACTCTCCTGTTACAGCAAAAAGCAAATTTTTGTATGATTTGTGAGTTAATTTGAAAAGTTTTGCCATGTGTTCAAGACAACTAAATCTCCAATTAGAAAAGTCGGGAAATATGTTAAATGTGTTATTTTAGGATAACAGCATGTGCTAAATATTTATTTGCAATTCATAGCACGTGCAATACCACTCCTATCTCAGAGAGTAAACATGCTTTCATTATCTTTTCAGGACTCCTCTGATGTCAGACATTAATAGGCAATAGGGTAAAATCTGTAACACTGCAGTATGATGAGGAATCCATATATTAGACATTAAACTTCATGTTCCTGAATTACACCTAATAGCTATTACTCACATGTATAACCTAAACCAGTTAACCAGTCAAGATTTGAATATTCCAGTCTGAAATAAATATTAAATTATTAACAATTTGATTAAATCCATTAGAGTTGTATTTTTTCAATCCACTGTCAACAAATATGATTTAAAGAAATTTCAGTGTACTTAGAATGATTTACAATATCTCTTACATTATTATGTAAAGGAAGATATATATATATATATATATATATATATATATATATATATATATATATATATATATATATATATATATGTAGCTAATATTTATAAAAAAAAAGCAAACAAAATTATAACCTTACCATAGGCATTTTATCATAACAACCATAAGTAAAAAAAAAAAAAAAACAGATGGAAAGGTCATCTGTGAAGGATAAAGCTATGTACACAAGGTGACAAGAAAAGATATAAGGGATCAGTGACATGGGACAAATGGGACATGGGTAATGTTGACACTTAGCTTAATGGTGACATGCAAGTAAATGAAATAAAAACACTTTCTTATTAGGCCATATAGATTTTCACATATATTAAGGGGAACACACTGTATATTTCCCAGGACAGCAGGGGAAAAAAATAACTTCTGTAATTGCATGCTCACTTATAATATTAATGGTTTACTAAACTGTTGCTAGATTGGTAAATACTATCTGCCTGGACTACAATGATAACCAGCTGATAATTCTGGACTAAGCATACAAAGCTAAAGCCCATGACTTTTCCTCTCTTTCAACCGCTCCAGATAGGGGGCGCCACAGCAGATGACTGTATTTTAGTGATCTGTATATCTGGTTTGGAACATGTTTTATGCTGGATGCCCATCGTAACCTACCCCTTCCTATTTATTGGGGCATGTGTGTATATATTTTCCAAGGTGCCAATCATGCAAAACCGGAGAACCCGGAGAAAATGGCATAGACGGGAATCGAACCCTGACCCTGGAGGTGTGAGGCGAACATGCTACAGTTCCCATATATATATATATATATATATATTATATATATATATATATATATATATATATATATATATATATATATATATATATTATATACTATATCTGGACTGAATTGGATCTTCATCTTTGTAAAAAGGGCGAAGTACCTTTTTACAGAATGTAGGGTGGGTGTGGAAGTTGCATGCGAATGGTTTTGACATTTTCAAGGGTTGATCCTGTTGAAGGTCTTCCTGATCTCTCTTCATCTTCCAGTGACGTCCTTTGGCTCCTGAAGCGCTCGTGCCCTGTCAAAATACCTCGAACGACTCATGGAAGCATATCTGTTCAAACTACTCCATGGCACACTTTCACACAGGATGTCACGTTTTGATTTTTGCTGCTGTCCATGATTAAATTCACATAGTTATGGTAACGGTCAGAATAGCACCGGTTAGAGCCATCTGTCTTGACATTTTGATCATACTCCCTTATATTCTTCTGAGCGGATAGAAATATTATTATTAAGTGAACTATGCAGATGTAATAAGCTACAGTAAGTGTATAAAATTGCAAATGTGAGAAAAAAGTTGGACAGCATTGACTAAGAAGAAGCCAACCAGGTTAACACACCCATATGATGTGTGCGCTCAGTCATTTATTATTAATGTTGTATATTGCTGAGCTTTCAGTTTTGTCACTTAATGTTGACGTGTGATTTTGTGTCCTATTTTGCTTTCGTCTGGCCAGCCTGGGTGCTGTAAATGAGACCTCAGACAGAATGCACACACACACACACACACACACACACACACACACACAATGACCGAAAGCAGAAAGAAGCAGGGCCTGTCAGAAGCGTTACTCTAGCTCTGTCAGCCCGTGCTTGTCATGGCCGTATGGTGACTATTTTTTGCACAGCCTCTAACGTTTGTGCCTGTCACATTTTATTGCCACCACTGAGATGATCTCCTGGAGCAGACGTACACCCTTTACCTCACTCTCTCACACACACACACACACACACACACACACACACACACACACACACACACACACACACACACACACACACATATAGACACTGCATATTCGCCTTGCTGTCGGTACTTGCTATAAATTGTATTTGCCGTGCCTCAAGGTCACTATTCTCTGATCACTGAGAATGCTAAAAGGAAACACTATCTGAAAATCATTTTTATGCCATTTCTGCCTGGATTGAGCACCATTAATATGCTAGGAATATTGAACCACTGCATAATGTTCCACATATAAGACTAGCTCATTTGGAAGGCCGTGCTTGGATCTTTTTAAGGCAATTTGTTGAATGAATTGAAGTAAAACACTAATGCTTATTATTCTTTCTTTCTTTGCTTAATCCTTGGGCTTTTCCCCTTTATTTGTAACTGCGGAGAGGCATGCAACATAGTAACATCAACATTATCCATCCTTCTGTGCTTGTCAAAAATGGAATGTCATTTTTGTTTGCCTTTGTTTGAATAACTTACTGATAAGTCTGATAAGTGAGACACAATTGGAATCACGGAGGTGCACTCGCTCTGACCCAGCCAAAGTATTCAACTGTATTTAGGAATGAAAAGGTGGGAGGGAAAGGGAAAAAAAGAAAAAATCTCTTCCGCATTCACAGATTAGATATTCATACTTGCACCATTACTAGCATCACTACTTAATTGACAGGTGTTCAGTGTTGCATTATCATGCTTTGTTACCGAGTTGTTGGCGTTACTAAATTACTGTGTATTTACTATATGCTACTTGCTTAATATCCCAATCAATTGGATGCAGCGCATTTAATCAGAACATTCTAGATAATATCCACAGTCTTCCAACCAGGCCCTCTCGACTCCAATGAGGATGTTTCTCTGACTCTCTGTCCTACTGAGAACATCTCTCTGCCTGTTTGCCCAACTGAGAATGCTAATAGGGCCACTACAGGCTTCAATCTGTCTCCTGGATTCACTGAGGACATCGCTACACCGCCCGGGTCTACCTCTGATATCAATCTTCAGTCTTTCGTACTCTGCTGAAGATAACACTTGCTTTGTGCTCTATGTCACTTCCCCTCGAGGCTTTGTACTAGCTGTCGCTCAGCCCACCCCTTAGAGCCCTGAGGATGCTGGTCCACTTTGTAATACAGTAGAGAAGGCTACTCCTACCTGCTCCACTTAAGCTATTGTTTCCCCCCTTTAACAAAGGGACATTTGACCAGTTTTTTTGAGAGCTGGGCATGTTTGAGGGGGTTCTATCGTGGCACTGCATAATGGACTGAACTCCTGAATGTCACATCACCTTTCCATAGTGGTGTAATGGTACACAAAATTCATGTTTTGGTACCTTTGCTAGGTACCATTAGCATTCTCTGGTTTGGAGCATATGGTTATTATCTAGAACAGGGGTGGGCAATTATTTTTTTCAAAAGGCCACATTAGAATCCTGAGCTGTGTCCGAGGGCCAAACCAACAATAACCTGAACTTAACTATGTTTGATATTAATTTTCTCCACCTGTAAAGAGCAGCAACTGATATAATTTTCATTATGCTACCTGTAATCAAAATAATAAGGATATTCTACTACAGTAAAAATATACAATTGTGGAGTAAGCAAAAAAAAAATACAAGTCATAAACAGGAAAACAATAGTTAGTAAAATAGTATTAGTAAATGTCATTATAACACAGACTCAGAAATGCTGAATAGCTGTTTTGCAAATAGAAGCAATTAATTAGCGAAATACAAAAAGGAATAAATGCTTTAGATGTCTTTTTGTTCACTTTTCTAATTTACTGAGAAAAATCAACTCTGTTATGTAACACCAGCTACAAAGACCACATCATGTGCTTGTTTGTTTCCAGCTTCTGCTCATTTTCATAGAGTTTATGACTGTAATATTGCATATACTGTAATATGCTGTTATCATTGTTGGAGCAAGTGATGCAAGTAATAACGTGATCACGTGATGACGTGACCATCTCCAAGTTTTTACTATACTCTCCAAGGTGAGCGGCTAAAATCCATAGACTCTGTCCTCAGAGTAGAGGCTTTAAGGACAACAAGGGCTAAACTATCCCGAGCAATTAGAAAGGATCCACGGCCACTTCCAGGACAGCAGAGACACTTGATGGATGTGGCATCCATGGGGCAACCAGGAAATCATGAACTACAAGGCAACATCACCCGTTTGTGATACGTCCAGTTTGAGGCACAGAACAATATGGGGGCATGGATGACCAACCCTCCACCCAATGACCAGGGGCTCTGTCCAACCACAGCTAACATGGTTAACCCATGGAAGTCTGCTGGACCAGACTTTATTCCTGGAAGTGTGCTCAGGCAATGAGCAGAACAGCTATGGGATGTCTTCATTGACATCTTCAACATCTGCCTGATCAGTGCTATGTTCCTACATGCTTCAAGACAGCGAAAATTGTTCCAGTGCCAAAGAAGTGTACAGTGTACTGCTTTATTGACTACGACACACTCATACCCATGAACTGCTTCAAGAGGCTCATCATGAGGCACATCAATCCTCAGCTTCCACCATTACTGGACCGAATGCAATTTACATATCGTTCAAACCATAAAGTGGACGATGCTATCACCACTACTTTCCATCTGGCCCTCACCCACCTGGATAATAAAGATACATATGTTTGAATGCTGTTAATAAACTTCAGTTCAGCATTCAACATAATCATCCCCCAGCACCTGAGCACCTGATTTGAGAAGCTAAGCCTACTGGGCCTGAACATGTCCCTCTGCAACTGGATGCTGGACTTGCTGACTGGGAGAACTCAGTCAGTCCCGATCGGGAACAGCATCTCCAGCACGACCACATTGAGCGCTGGGGCCGCCTCAGGGCTGTGTGCTCAGCCCACTTTTGTTCACTCTGCTGACTCATTATTGTGTAGCAAAGCACAGCTCAAACCACATCATCAAGTTCGCTGATGGCATGACCGTGGTGTCTCATCAGCATTAACGACGAGTCACAAAACAGAGAAGAGGTGCATCAAATAACAGCCTGGCGTAGAGCCAACAACCTGTCTCCGAAGTTCGACAAAAATAAACAGATGTTTTTTTGACTTTAGGAGAGCACCACAAGAGTGGTCATTCTCCACTGATCATTGATGGAGACGCCGTGGAGATTGTGAAGAGTACCAAATTCCAAAATCAAGTTCATCTGGTGAACATCTGGCTCCATTACACGGGTGGCACAGCCTGGTGAGGTTCTCTACCAGATGAACACCAAGGAATTTGGTGCTCCCTATGATCTCCACAGAGGCGCCATCAATGTCCAGTGGGAAATGGTCATGTTTTGTTGTCCTGAAGTCAACAGTCATCTCTTTTGTTTTGTCTACATTCAGAGACATAATTGTTGGCTTTGCACCAGTCTGTTAATTTCTCCACCTCCTCTCTGGAAGCTGACTCATCGTTCTTCCTGATGAGGCCCACTATGGTCATGTTGTCAGCGAATTTAATGAACTGATTCGAGCTGTGTATTGCTACACAGTCATGGGTCAGCAGAGTGAACGGCAGTGGACTAAGAACACAGCCCTGAGGGGCCCCATTGCTCTTTGTGATAGTGTTGGAGGTGCTGTTCATGATCCGGACTGTATGAGGTCTTCCAGTCAAATAGTCCAGGAACCAGTTATAGTGAATGTTTGAAATGTACGCTTCGTGTAAAATAGCAATGGTGAATACTGGTATACACTGGCCTGTGTTGTCTGTTTTGTATTGTTTTGTCTAGCACAGTTTGCACTAGGTTACACAAGATGCACTTTATGTGCCTAGGACAACTTACTCTAGTCCTTAGCTCTGTGTTCTGTTTTGTAACTCTATCTGGTTTTATGTAGCACCAAGGTTCTGAAGAAACTTTGTCTCATTTCACTGTGTACTGAGTCAGCCATATATAGTTAGAATTGCAATAAAAGCTTCACTGACTTGACTTTACTTGATGTGAAAACACCATCAACCTGTACAGGTGGGCAAACATACCTCATCCCCTCTCACCCTCAGCACTGGAGCTCCTCACGGCTGTGTGCTGAGCCCCCTTCTGTACTCAATGTCTGTGTGGTTACTTCCAACTCATCACCATCATCAAGTTTGCCGATGACACGGTTGGGGTGGGCCTGATCTCCAACAACAATGAGATGCTCTACCCACAACAGATTAAAAACATGTAGATGGTGCCGGGAGAATAACTTTCTCATGAATGTCAGCAAGACTAAGGAGTTAATAGTGGACTTCAATACAAATCAGGAGCGGCAGTCCTACCAACCAATTACAATCAACAGAACCCCAGTGGAGAACCCGGGTCTTGGTCCTGTCACATCAACAACCTGGTAAAGAAGGCAGTGTCTATACCACCATAGACACATAGAGTTGCATAAGAGACTTTAAACCTCTGTCGCAAGTGCTAAGGAATTTTTACCCCTGCAGGAATCATCACTTGTTAGTTCGGGAACAGCACCATGCAGGACAGGCAAGCCCTCCAGAGGGTGGTGTGGTCAGCTAAAGATACCATCCACACCAATCTCCCTGTGTTGCAAGACACAATCTATAGCAAGCAGTGATGGACCAGGAAGATAGTGAAGGACCTCAGCCATCCCAATATTGGGCTCTTTTCTCTGTTGCATCCAAGAAAGTGATTTAGCTCCTTGAAGGGAGATGGAATGAGCAGGAATTTCTTCCCTCAGGCCTTTCAGATTCTAACCAAGAAACACCTAACACCTAATATTGGCACTTTTTTTTTCTCTTTTCGCCAAAATATTTGTAAATTCACACTTTCACTGGACAGGCAAAGCATGGAATCAATTTAACACATGGACTTAGTGACAACCACACTGAGACACTTTATTTTGTCAGTAAATATTATTCATATATCCATCCCAGCTGTCATTCATTTGTCATATGAATGTACTTTACTGTGTGTATACATATGTATGTTCAATATCTTCATATATATATATATATATTCAAATCTTACCCTTTGCAGATATATTACAGATATATTACTTACCTTATATGTTAATTTTTTTCATTTTTTATATTAATATTATTTCTTCTTTTTTATTACTTTTTTTCCGTAAACAAACAACATATTTTCATGTTTACGTGTCGGACAGTTATAAAAATCATTTCACTGCATGTTGTACTCTGTATGAATATGTATGTGACGAAATAAAATGTGCCTAACATGTGAGGCGGAGACTAAATGATCTTGCAGCCTGCCAATTACGTTCCTAAGGGAAAATGATGCTTTGCATGTAAAGTAAAAAGGATTGTGTTTGGTAACCGTGCCCTGTACAGAAAAAAATTCAATACAAACACATGTCTTGTTACATCTATCTTTGCACAATAGTGCAACACATGTTTCTAAAGCACCACTATTTTTAGTCTTTCAGTGTCTCATTACCAAGCTTTTATCATTGTTGTTTGGCATTGTGTATATGTAGCAGAGATATGTAGAAAGAGAAGGAGGATTGCAGTCAAGCTACTGCCATCTCTCAGCATATTGCTGAGGATCTTATGCTGTAGGGATCAGCATCTTTCCGGTATGCTTCTGATATCACTACACCAAACAGCTGGGTTTAATTCCTTCTTAATGCCTTTTAACATGCTTTTAATGTCATCCTACTATGCTGTGGAAATCTCTCCATCTCCTTGCTTAACACTGATACAATTTATGTATTTGTATTTCATGTTTGTCCGATTGCTTATAATTTGCGAATTTTTTTAATATTAATGTTCCGTTCCTTATATTAGTAGTTCATATAGATGATTTTTGTCAGTTTTTCATGTGCACTGTCCATTATAAATGATATGGGTTTGCATATGCCTCCATTTCCTTACCATTCTCTAACCGTATTACTGCTATAAAGTAAATGAACTCTGAACACACGTTAAATTGAAAACATAAATTAAAAAAGAATCCTCTTCGAAATAAATACGTTAAAAAACCATGAATCAAGCCGTTTAATACTGCCTTCACACTTTTAGAGTAGAGGTACAATTAGCCAGCCTGCTAATTTACAGTCACTTCCACCACACAAAGCATACAACAGTAAAACCGTGAAGCAATTTTCCCAGGCTAAATTGCTTTAAAAGACCAAAGCATTTGCGTCACTCATTCATAGCAAATGTGCTTTTTAGTTCTAGTCTGGTCAAAGATATGTCTTTGTGCTACTGTTGAGTGTACTAGTGCCATGTATATTCATGGCTGGAGGTTTTTAATGTTGATGTATGGTTATTTTGTCATGTAATGTTATTACTGAATACATGTGACAGCTAGTATTTTCTTACTTTTATAACCGAAGTATCTGAGGGCACATATGAATCACCTTCTTTTCCTTTCTTATCACCAAAAATTGTATCTCTCAAAAGATCACAGATTCAATTATAGTTAAGCTACTGGAGCATTTTGATAGTGTAATTAGATCTATCGGGTCTAGCTAGAAAATGTCTCGTTCTGAGATCTCATGCCACTTGGTCTGTCCTAGACAGAAACAATTTATCAGCACTAAGAAAAGCTGGATGCAATGTGTCATAATAGAAGCAGAAATCTGCTTTAAATATTGTTTAGGCTACTACAAATAGAAACACAAGTGTTCCCAAAACTGATACAGTGCCTTCTACAAATATATCCCTACCCCACCCTACACCCCACAGTCCCTGGATTTTTTCCAACTCTTGAAGCATGGACTTGGGATTTTGGCATTTGTACATTCGCATTACAGGCATAACCATTCTAAAGTGCAAAATATAAAGTATATATTAGGATACAAAGGTTCTTTAAACAAAAAAGCAGATGTGCATTTGGTTGTATGGATGACCAAGAGCTAATTGAACCACATTAGGCATAAGGTTATGTGTATACATGTATATATTCATTCATTCATTTATCTTCTACCGCTATATCCGATCTTCCCTCGGGTCACAGGGAGTCACCTGTGCCTATCTCAGGCGTCTATGGGCATTAAGGCAGGATAAACCCTGGATGGAATGCCAACCCATCGCAGGGCACACACACACACACACACACACTCACACTCACACACACATTCACACACTAGGGACAATTTTCCAAGGTGCCAATCAACCTATCGTGAATGTTTTTGGACCGGGGGAAACCGGAGAACCCGGAGAAAAAACCCCTGAGGCACGGGGAGAACATGCAAACTCCACACACACATGGCCGAGACGGGAATCGAACCCGGACCCTGGCGGTGTGAGGCGAACTGTGCTAACCACTAAGCCACCTTGCCACACACATGTATATATTATATTATTATATATATTATTATATATTATATATACATATATATAGTGGCAATAATGATGACAGGGAGTACAAAGGACTGATCCAAAACTTTGCATAATGGTGCCAATGGAGCTGCCTAAAGATAGGCAGCTCTTTAGGCAGGCATTCGTTGGGAAAGACCAAGGAATTGGTGGTGGATTTTTGCATTCACAAAAACTGTCACCATTGAACACTGTTATAAGCACTGTTATAAATACCTGGTTGTTCATCTGAACTGGAGTGGACTGACAACACAAATGTGATTTATAAGAAGGGACAGCGCAAACACTAAGGCGACTAAGGTCATTTAAAGTGCAGGGAGCTCTACTGAAGACCTTTTTGACTCAATGTTGGCTCCAGCCATATTCTATGGTTTGCCGGAGCAGTAGAATCTCTACTGCAGACATTAAGAGACTGGACAAGTTGATAAGGAAGACGATCTCAGTTCTGGGGATTCCCCTTGACACTGTACCCGGAGGTGGGAGAAAGGAGGATGGTAGCTAAGCTATCATCAATGCTGGAGAACGAAATCTCCATCTCATCCGCTGCATGTTTCATTTCTAAGCAGCTCCTTCAGTGACAGACTGTTACATCCTAAATGTCTGAAGTGGCAATGCAGAAGGGCTTTTCTTCCTGCTGCTATTAGACTTAACCAGTGAACTCGACACCACAATACAACTGTTACATCTGTTTTTTCTGAAATAACTAAAAAAATGCAGTCATGTTTCTGTGCGATAGCAACTATGTAATAACATCAGTTTAATATGTTCAATATTAATCATGTGCAATTTAATTTAATTTTATCATTATTTTATTTTTGTCTTATTTGAAAGAGTTTTTCTTTTTTATCTTTTTGGTATTTATACACAGTGTATTTATGTATCTTAATATTTAATATTTTTATATTTTATTTTTATATTTTAGTCTGGCTGCTTTCGTCGTCCGCTTTTTGATGAATAAAGCGTTATCTTATCTTATCTTATCTTATTATGAGCCAACCGCACGTACACCAGAAAAGGCAGGCGTTACG
>JACRUU010000030.1:8394747-8407247 GCA_030449085.1 Kryptopterus vitreolus
CCAGAAGGTTGCAGGTTCAAATACACCACCAAGCTGCCCTTGAGCAAAGGCCTATGTAAATGCTGTAAATGAATCTCTATTCAACTATCTATCTAATACATTCAGAACGTATTGAAACAATACATTTAAGGATCTATTTGTCAGTTATTCAAAATGTTTATCTTTTAATAATTAGTTGCTTTCTAACATTGCTGAGATATGCAAAGTAAGGATTTCACCGAGCTATAAAGAACACATGACAAAAAAAAACAACATTTAATGTAAATTTTATGCTAAATTAATATGTAGGAAATGCAAGCTTTACTGATTTCAATGTAAGTTTCATATATTTTGCTAGGTGAGAAGTCAAAGCTTTTAGCTCCCAATTCTGATAGTTATAATGGACGTGGAAGCTCAGTGGGTAAGGCATTGGGATCGGACGTTCACAAGTTCAAATTCCAGAACAAAGCACTTGCTGGGCCCTTGAGTGAGGCCCTTAACCCACCATGGCTCAGTTATGAGTGGCTGTAAATGTCATCGCCACAGCTATTCATCCAAATGAAGAGAAACTTATAATGCTAATACAGGCACACTGGAATACAGGCTTTATTTATTATGATCTGCACATCATTAATGATTCAGAATTGTCAAGTGCTATTATCTTCTTCTTCCATTCCTCTGGGTTTCTCTCTTTGCCCTCTTCTTATGACATTATGGCACCCAAACAGAGTGAACCATCCATCATAGGTACCTTTTTGTAACCTTTTTTTTCTCTGCCCTTTCATTGTTACTTTCTTTCCTCCATGCTCCTGTGCTTTTTTTTTATCTCCACATGCTGGAGAAGAATGCATACCCTAATAGCTTATGCTTTACATTCAGGGAAGCACCACTTGTGCAGGAGATTGTGCTTTCTTCCTGTCTGCCGGTGTGCCTGTCTATGTCTCTCTTTCTATTTCATTCACAAATTCCTCTAGTCTTCATGAGTAGGGGTCTTCCTAGATTCTCTTCCTAGATTATAGCGGAAGACTTAGCTAAAAGTCCAGCAAGTTTCTAAAGGCACTAAGACCATTACACCTTCACTATACTGGAAACTTGACAAAGACTATATGATTATACTTCAGTGAACATTCTGTTGCCCCTCTTAGAGTCAGAACTCGAGAACTGCTTTCTCTAATTGGGGCAATTGTGGTGCGATCCGTTCTAATAAACAAGGGAACAAGCAATCAATGTGATACGTAATGAGCCAGGGGAGCTATAAATATAAACACGTCTATAAATCAAAGCCTTCATTCCGCTTTAAACCTAAACACATTAACATCAATTGTTTATGGTGTTATATCTTTCATTCCGACATGATGTTACCTGACAAATGTTTCCTGTAATCAATCGAAATATCTTGTATTGGGTACGTTTTGAATTGGTTTTAGGCACCAATAATTAATGAAGGATTATCTATTAAAACTTATTGTAAATTCATTATTTCATATCAATACAGGCCCAGTGTCATTGCTTAACTGCTTTTATGAATCACACACATTTCAGCATGATTCCCTTCTTAACTATGTAACTGAAAAGAATAACAGCAAATCTCTGCATAGTACTTGCAGAAAGATACTTTAAAAATCCTGTACAGTCGGATATAAATCAATCCTATTATGAAACTTTATATATTATATATTATAAGCAATCCTATTATAAAACTTTATATATTATTTATTATAAGCAATCCTATTATGAAACTTTATATATCATATATTATGAGCAATCCTATTATAAAACTGTCTGATGTGGCCAAACACTTTGCAAGCTTGAGAAAACACCCCATGTGGTCGGAGGTTAACATCGAAATCCTCTTTACTGAAAAATACCTCATCACATCAATGCACATGCATAATGAAGATAGTCAAAAGCAAAACTAAATGAAAAATGGTAAGAAAATAAACAGAGAAAACCACACAAAGTTCTTGAGTGAGTGGGGAAGAGGGAGCGGGAGATTGACAGGTGGATCGGTGCAGCTTGTGCAGTCATGCGGTCGATGTACCGGTCCGTCGTGGTGAAGAAGGAGCTGAGCCGCAAGGCAAAGCTCTCGATTTACCCTTCAATATACGGTCCTATACTCACCTATGGCCGTGAGCTTTGGGTCATGACCGTAAGGGTAAGATCCCGGATACAGGCGGCTGCAGGGTAGCTGGAAACTTCCTTAGAGAAAGGGTGAGAAACACAGTCACTCACGAGGAGGGCAGAGTAGAACCATGTTCCTCCACATCGAGAGGTGCAGGCTGGGGTGGCTCGGACGTGTTTCGGGTGCCTCCTGGACGCCTTCCGGGGGAGGTGTTTCAGGCATGTCCCACCGTGGGGAGAGACCTCATCGAAGACCAAGGACATGTAGGAGGGACTATGTCTCTTGACTGACCTGAGAATAGCTTGGAATCCCCTGGTGACCCGGTCCTGGATAAGCGGTAGAAGATGGATTTATTTATTTATTTATTTGTTTGTTTGTTTGTTTGTTTGTTTATTTATTAAAGCATTAAAAATGCAGTTCCATGTTTCGTATGCTCTGCACATCTTCTTTCTCTCAACCATACTTTCTTTCACCTTATAATGACGAAGTGATAAATCCTGAAAATGTAAAAGATTTTATAGTAATGTAATTATTACTGGAGCATCTCTGGGATTCTAGTTCTGGCCAGATCTCTCATGTCAATACTTTTTATGGACTGCATGTGAACATGTCTGAAAAAATTACACCTTATTTTACCTGCTATAATTCATCTTCTACCGCTATATCCGATCTTCCCTCGCGTCATGGGGAGCCTGTGCCTATATCATATTTGTCTATGGGCATTAAGGCAGGATACACCCTGGATGGAATGCCAACCCATCACAGGACACACACACTCACACACATTCATACACTAGGGACAATTTTTCCAAGATGCCAATCAACCTACCGTGCATGTTTTTGGACGGGGGAGGAAACCGGAGAACCTGGAGAAAAAACCCCTGAAGCACGGGGAGAACATGCAAACTCCACACACACGTGGCCGAGACGGGAATCGAACCCGGACCCTGGCGGTGTGAGGTGAACGTGCTAACCACTAAGCCACCATGCCTTCCTGCTATAAATGAACAGTAGAAATATTCTCAGGATATATATATATATATATATATATATATATATATATATATATGATATGATATGATATGATATGATATGATATGATATGATATGATATGATATGATATGATATGATAGAATGGGAAGAGAGGTTTAACTTGTTTCTTTTTTTTCCAATATGGACATTCCTGTCTAATTTATCATATAGACACAAAATTAGAATATATATAGGCCAAGGACTATTTTTTTAAATAAACTATTTGAGTTCGTTTTCATATGTTTATATCTAATTGGACTAATTCTTCTTTTATAAAAATAAAGCAAACATACTGACTATTTATCTGTAATATTTTTTTTATATGAAAATACAAATAACAACAATTGTTATTTAAAAATACAAATAACAACAAAACAGATAAACAAATTTTTACTTGAGCTACTGTCTGATTAGTTCTATCAATGTCAATGTTGCTGACTATCTATATGAAACTCTGTATATTCTGGTTGTGCCTTCTCAGTAAGACATAATCATATTTCCAACTTTCCAGGAACATCTGTGAAGATCTGTGAAAATGTGTTCTTCTAACTCCACCTCCAGCAGTAGCATGTTTATTTGAAGTTTATTAAGTTTGAACCAGCTTAATAGCTTAAGTTTTCAGACTTATTTAGCAACACCATTAAAAGTAGTGTACAAATGTAGTATGACAAACAGCAAATCTATCTACATTCCATTTCCATTAATACATTCTTGCTATTTTTAAACCCAAGAATATTCAGCTATAAGATAGATAGATAGATAGATAGATAGATAGATAGATAGATAGATAGATAGATAGATAGATAGATAGATAGATAGATAGATAGATAGATAGATAGATAGATCTATGTAAGATGTATGTAATATCCAGAAGTAATAAGATCCTAATAGATATAGAGCCCACAATAATATATATATATATATATATATATATATATATATATATATATATATATATATATATATATATATATATATATATATTAATATATATATATCCTGTTTAAATACTGTTGAAATATTTAAGGATAAAATTGCATTGAATATGGTAACTTACAGTGGCAAGAAAAAGTATGTGAACCTTTTGGAATTTCATGGTTTTCTGAATAAATTTGTCATAAAATGTTATCTGATCTTCATCTAATTCATTGGTATTGACAAACACAATGTGTCTAAAAATAATAACACCAAAAAAATCCAATCTTTCTTGTCTTTATTGAACACAATCATTCAACATTCAAAATGGCAGTGGAAAAAGTAAGTGAAACCTTAGAATGAATAACTGGTTGACCCCCCCTGGCAGCAATAACCTCAACCAGGCGCTTCCTGTAGCTGTGGATCAGACCTGCACATCGCTGAGGAGGAATTTTAGCCCATTCTTCCTGGCAGAACTGCTTTAGCTCTGTCATATTCTTTGGACGTCTCATGTGTATGGCCCTCTTCAAGTCAATCCATAGCATCTCTATTGGGTTGAGGTCTGGGCTCTGACTTGGCCACTCCAAAACATTTTGCCAATACCGCTGTGGAGTGTCAATGTGCTCTTTTGCAAACTTAAGGCGTGCAGCAATGTTCTTTTTAGTAAGCAGCGGCTTCCTTCGCGGTGTCCTGCCGTGGATACCCTGCTTGTTCAGTGTTTTACGTATTGTAGACTCATGAACAGATATGTTAGCAAGTTCCATTGATGCCTTCAAATCTTTGGCTGTCATTCGGGGTTGTTTCTTTACCTCATTGATGAGTGTTCGTTGTGCTCTTGGTGTCATTTTGACGGGGCGCCCACTTCTAGGTAGAGTAGCAACAGTCCCAAATTGTCTCCATTTGTAGATTGTTTGCCGAACTGTAGACTGGTGAATTTCTAAAGTCTTTGAAATAACTTTGTAACCCTCGCCAGCTTCATGTAAATCAACAATTCTTGATCGTAGGTCCTCTGAAAGCTCTTTTTGGCGAGGCATGGCTCACATAATCATGTTCTTCTTGTGCAGAGCAAACTCCAAAGGTTTGAGGGGTTTTTATCAGTCAAAGTATCTGTAGTCCACACCTCCAAACTTATTATCTTAACAAGACTCCAGGTGTGCTAAAACCAATTAGGTCAAATTAGCTTTTTTGAGGTCATTAACTCAAGGTTTCACTTACTTTTTCCACTGCCATTTTGAATGTTGAATGATTGTGTTCAATAAAGACAAGAAAGATTGGATTTTTTTTGTGTTATTATTTTTAGACACATTGAATTAGCAATGAATTAGATGAAGATCAGATAACATTTTATGACAAATTTATTCAGAAAACCATGAAATTCCAAAAGGTTCACATACTTTTTCTTGCCACTGTAAATAAAGTTGAATGCTTGAAGTGGAATGCTTTCATTAAACATGTGATCATACCATACAAAGTCATGGAAGTAAACAGACAGATGGCCATCGTCCTGTATTCACAATACCGTGTAGTTTCTGTATCAGACCATTATCTCTATAACAATCAGGATAGATGTAAACCTCTGCAGTGTTGCATTGGAAACATATGTAGTATACAAGTGAAACAGAATAATAGTATATTATTTCAGTATAAAGATAGGAAGAGTCACTTTAAGAAAACCTGAAGATGTGGTTTAGAATGAAATACTAGCAGAAGAACTGCCTTCTCATTGCTGAGCAACAGCCCAAGGTCATGCTTCATAGAGAAAAGCGCATACCTGCCAATGTTACAACAACTTTAACTGGTTTAACTCAGATCGCCTTTCTGCTTTATCTTATCTCATTTGAATCTTTATAAAAATCTTTATACTGTGCAGAGAAAATCATATATCCGCTCTTAATGATGAGAAACTTGTGTTTCAAGTTGTTTGATATTTATATCACAATTTTTTTTTTCCCAAAATCATTTTATTGATTTATTTTTTTCCCTGATTCTGAATGTTATTTCTGTTGAAAGTTTGAAGGTTACTGTTGTGTTGGCTGTGATTATTTTTGTAATGTATGTTGACAGTAGCAGAAGATTAAGTTTGGGTTGAATTTCTTGCATCCTCTACATTTTCTATGTGCTTGTGACTCCTTAATATACAGTAAGCTCCACTTTCCTAATTCTTTTTTTTATTCTAGAGTAACGCCTCTTCAACATCCAGTCACTTCTAGAGTACCCTAACTAAACTACCATTCTTCTGAGATATAAAATCTCCAAATGCATTTGATTGTTTGGATGGATGTTGATTAGTAAAAGAAAATCCAATTACACCCATTAGAGAATTGTAATCTAACTATGTTAACAATAAACTAAAACTGAGTTTCATTCTTTTCCATGTACCCAATATGTAACGATGAAAGCACTCGTAGTGTACATGGTAGATGTATTTGAATGAACAGGTGATGAATTGTACAACAAAGTTTATATCTTATATACTGGCATCTAATATACTGTACATTCAGATTGAGTGGGTGTTTGGGGCACACAGTCTATTGATGTATACAATCCTATCATGTGCTTGGTTGGTATTGTTATTACCAAGCTACAAAATAAGATCATATTTCTACACATATTGAGACAGCATATATTTGCAGTGGTCTGTGTATATCTAACCTTTGTCTTAACTCCAACTCTTTATTTGGTTTTCATCAGTATTTTTTGTCATAGTCATCTTTTCTCTTCTGGGGTATATAATTTTTTCTGTTTCTTTAATTTAATGTAATTATTATTTTTTTGTGCTGTACACCGCAGAAAAGGTCATAGTCACATAACAGTTCAAGCTAGTCTGTGATAATCCCGAGCCAAGGCCAGGGAGCAGAGCTACAGAAAATGACTGGCTAGTCATTTTTGTGTCTTTTTATTTGAATTTGAATCTATTATTAGTTTGTAGCTGTAAATAGTGGCTTCAACATGCATACTAGCATACAGTGTTCCACCTTTATTTGTTTTCAGACAAATATTACTGATAGCCCTTTTTTCATCTCAGAAATGTTGTTAAGGTAAGACATGTAGAATGCTATCACTTGACAACACAGAACATGTTTTATTATGTTTTTACCATAATTATGTTTTAATAAAAAAATAAAAATGTTTTGTTATGATGAGTTACCAGTAAACTCCAGTCAATGCAATAATGCAGTAGAGAAAAATAAAAGAAACGATTGTAAATGATAAGGACAGACAATCATCTTGATTAACTAATTCCATTTCCAGTTACTAAATATTCTGCTTACACTACTGTCAGCATTACAGTCCAGCATTGTGGGAGATTTTTAAGATGGGTGCCCAATGATCATTTAACCATTTAATAGGAAGAGTACTCAACCATCAACTGTGACTACACCTTAACACTAACAAAACCAGGGAGATGGTGATGTACTAAAGGAGGCTCAGGCCTCGACCGGAGCCAGTTACTATCAACTGGCGACTGTGTGGACTTGGTTAAAAGTTACAAATACCTGGGAGTACAGCTGTATTATAGAACAGAATAGATTACAAACACTGACACTCTGTACAGGAACATCTGTAAAAAGTTGTTGGAGAGTTTCTGCCAGACTGTTGTGGCGAGTGCCCTCTTCTATTCGGCAATGTGCCTGGGAGGCTCCATGAAGAACAAGGATGCCCATGAGGTTGGGCTCGGAGCTGGACAGCCTGATATCGGTGGCAAAGAGGTGGGCATGGAACAAGCCACTGTCAGTCATGGAGAATCCACTGCACAACATCATCTCCAAGCAGAGCAGTAGCTTCAGTAACAGGTTCCTGTCACTGCCCTGTTCCAGTGACAGACTGCGGAAGGTCTTCCACCCGCAAGGCCATGCATCTCTTCAATTCCACTCAGGGGGGGGGGGGGGAGTAATCAGAGCTGATTTCCTCACTGTTTTAAAACATACTACAAACTGTATCACAGACTCATCACGACATCCTATACAAACAACTACTTTGATTATTCTATATACTATATATAAATATATATATATTCCTATTAGCCTTTAAAAATCTGTATTAATATTTTCAGTATATGGATTTATTACAAGCCATTTGCCTATGTCTGTCTTTATACCACTAAAGCAGCAAGCTGTTCACGACAGTTAGGAGATACTGATGTCGGCAAGCTACAGATTACTTTACCAAGTGTTATTGGAACCGCATTTGGAATCATATGTTGTGGTGAAAGGCAAACTGGCCAGAAGGAAAACACACCCGATACCCACAGTAAAACATAGAAGTGGATCAGTAACTTGTCAAGGCTGCTTTGCAACTGGTGCCCAAGGGGGTCTTTTGAAGATTGTTGGCATCATAAATACCAGGATATTTTAGTCTGGTTTAGCACTCTTAGTCCACCCTAAAAAAGAAATATGTGGCCAGTCAGGTTTAAGAAAAATAGCATGCATCTCATATTCAGATTAAGGCAGCATGCATTTCTGTTTGCCCGTTTTTATTCAAATCATAAATATATACATATAAAAGAGGCCAAATTAAAAACCAACATTTATTCACCGCATCATTTCTTTACTCCGATATTTTACAAAAAGAAATAAATTAAAACAAAACAGAATTTGTAATCACTATACATTTGTTTTACTGATTAAAAGTCTTAAACAAATCACCAAAATCTGCCATCTTATCAATAATTATATTTTTATATCAACAGTCATATTTTTCTCTTCAACATGGTTAGAAAGAGTGTTTATCGTATCTCCTATAAGATCAGAATGGGCTGGTAATTCCTCTCTAAACTTTCATTTCATTTGTCATCATTTCGCCACACAGAACTGCTGCTAACTGGAAGCTCATTGGTTTGCTCTAGTTCTTGCATCATACTATGGAAACTCTAGAGACTGCTGTTTGTGTTTTTTTTTTTTTTTTTTTTTTTTGTAAATAGCTCAGCTAGCTCATTTGGCAATAAATCACCAAGTTAACCCCCCCCCCATTCCGATATTGGAAATGAATATTAACTTATATATTTTACTACTGCGATATATGTTTGTTCGCACTTAACCCTCACACCCATGTGTTCTTAAACACCCCAATCCAGATTAAGTCTGCGCTCTACTCTTTTCGGAGGGCATTCCACTAGATGTTGGAACATGTTTGTAGGGATTAGTTCCTATTCAGCCATAAGAGCATTAGTAAAGTCAAGCAGTGATGTCAGGCAAAGGGTGCAGTCAGTGTTCCCGGTCATCCCAAAGATGTTCAGAGGGGTTGAAGTGAGGGGTTTGTGCCAGCAGCTTGAGTTCTTCCAAAGCAACCATGACAAATGGAGACCCTTAATTTTAGACAAAGTACACTGGAATTGTACGGCATAAAAGAAAAGCCAAGCCAATTCATTGTTTAAGTTTGCTCACATTTAGGGGGCTTCAACAAAGCCTATAAACTGTGTAATCAGTCGTAAGTGTTTTGGTATTTTTTACAGGTTCTAGCATAGACCAAATGTTCCCATAAGTCTCTTGGTAAATGTAATTAGCTTAGGAATAAATACTGGATAACTACAGTACATAAATACCAAAGGATTTATTACTACCACACCTACTGACAGGGAAGCTCCTTGTTGTAAAAAAAAACTGCAGTGTGCACATATAAAGGTTTTATTTATGCATATTTGTGTGTATAGATGGGTATTCATGGCCCTTCCTTGCATTATTTTTCCTCTATCTCCTTTATTTTATTTTATTTCATAAAATGCAATTCATGTCTGTTCACTCATGCCTGTTCACAGACTTTTAGTATATACTGCGAATGCAAAAGTATGTATACACACACAAACATACAGTATATATATATATCTATATATATATATATATATATATATATATATATATATATATATATATATATATATATATACTATATATATATATATATATATATATATATATATATAGTATACTGTGTTGTGTGTGTGTGTGTGTGTGTGTGTGTGTACATTAATATATTGTATGTCTGTTAGATTGTTGCCATGCATGTGTGTTCTGTGTGATTGCATGCATGATTGCATATATATGTGTGTGTGTTTAGGAGGGGTAGGTTCGCTATCACCTTTCCTCTTTCCTTTTCTGGGTTGGTTACACAGGGGGGCAGCTATAAAAAGAAAGGGCCCTGTCAGCCCATGATTTAACTCAGTGCCTGCATGGCCACAGGCCGGCAAGATATGGGCCAGAGGGGCCAGCTGAGTTTACTAAACTTTCACAGGGGACCAAAATAGACTTATCATGTGTATGTGAGAGTGTAGACCTGATCGTTGGCTAGTGAGTGTTTTTCTTTTGGAGTGATGGATTTGTGCATTCTTTTTTCATTTTTGTAGGCCATTTGTTTTCCTACCTTTCAGTGTCGGTGTATATAAACCCTTCCACCCCAGCCCCAAAAGAGACTATTAATGAAAGGTGGGGAGGGGGGACAACAATGTAAAAACAATGAAAAAACCCTTGAAGAGCACACAGAGAAGGAGGGGGAAATTAGGCAAAGGTTAATGATCTTGGAAGAAGAAGAAGAAGGAGAAGGAAAAAAGAAGGAGCAAATTAGGGAGGAAGGAAAATTTAAGAGTCAGCGTCAGACAGGGAGGATGATAAAGCCATTGCGGAGACGGCAGGGTGCAGGCCGCTTGTGATCGCGAGGCTGATTGCTATGAGACCGACTCTTTTTCTTCGCTTGGACATAGCTGCATCGTCAGGAGCATTGGGGCTGTCTTGCTCTACGCATAGACGGTCCCCCAACAGCCTCTCTCCCGGGACCTGCCCTGATCAGTGTAGCACAAGAAAAGGACAGCCGGACTGATCCCAGAACTTCAGAGGCTCTCTTACGTACAGTTACTGTGGTTCACTATCTCCCCCTGTAGTGCTGTTTAAGTCTGCTTATACTATAATATCATAATGTCCCTGCAGAGCAATTTCCTTTACACACACACACATACAAGCACACACACTCTCACAAACATACACGGTATATGCATTCCAACACGAACTTTTTTCTACATTATAGCTGGCGATTCTGCCGATCAACCACCATTCGTTTAACATTTAAAACATTAATGCAACAATTTTCTACCCTAAGCGTTTGAAGTATGTTCAAATTTACCACTTAGGGATTTCCAAATTTACCGCGTTTGTTGGATATGTAGTGTTGCAGATATACCACACCCAGGTGATGCAGTGGAGAGATGCATAATGCAGACCAGCCGAAGCTACGTATTCTCAAATCAATTCTATATACAGTACTGAAACTTCACCGCTCCCATCGAAAGATTCATCTACTAGCTTTAAGACACAATGCGGGGTGAGGAATGGGGTGAGCATGTTTTATTCGAGATCAGTATATCTATGTTTTTTTGTTTGAGAGGAGCAAGAGAATAATAAAGAAAATATGAGATATTTCAATTCTATCATTTTTTTTTCTTTATCTGTGGGTTCTTGAACAATAGGATACGATTGTGTAAAGTAAGAAATAATATCATACAAAGCATCTATCTATCTGTCTGTCTGTCTGTCCCTTTCTCTCTTTTTTTAAAGAAAGCCGCTCCTTCTGAGAATCTTTCCGCACACTCCTGAATGCTGCTCCTGCAATGCAGTAAGTAGACAGAGTGCCCAGATGGAAAGTGCTGCTCATACACGCACATAAACACGCGCACACACACACCCCACACACACACACACACACACACACACACACGGATTCACAATACTAGCATCGTTATATCAGTTAGAGGAGGTATTCTCCAGTCAGTACCCACACAACTGCTTACAGTTTTAGTTTAGAAATACTTGTATAGAATCGCTCCAGGAAACAGCAGCACTGAACTGTGTTCAATCCCAGCAGCGATAAAAAGGATATCGACACATTTTTTTTCTTTTCTGATTTAGGCTGCTGATTTATTCCTTAACTGCACTTAAACAGGGAAAAAAGGTCTTGAAATCTGTCAAGATTACATTTTGGTTTCAAACAATGTCAAAGTAATGAATTTACTTTTTAAATAAAAAAAAAAAGCACTGAAGATGTAGAGATTATTACAGTATTATTGCAGGTCTGTGCCCAAGATTTTGTTATTGCCTGGTCTGCTCGTCAATGTTGTCTGAATCTAAAATATGTCAACAACACACAAAAAAATATTTTTATTTACATTTTTGCAAGTTTTATCCAGGAGTACATGGGGGAAAAAATAGAGATTTTTTTATGCCCTTTAACAAAATCCTTTACCTGCTAAACAGCATCGATTCTCCTAGATACACTTTCACAGAAGGTATTTCCAAACACTTTTGGATTTTGGATTTTCTGTGCATGCAAAACCTGTTCGTTTAATCCCAGACAAATTCAATAATTTTGAGATCTGTGGTGGTCAAACCATCACTTGCAGGTCTCTGCACTTGAAGTTACTGACATTGGCTGTGTGTTTTGGCGTCGTTGTACTGATGCAGAGTAAAT